>CAJNOI010000047.1:41869-62980 GCA_905250115.1 Adineta steineri | reverse complement strand
CACCACGTGCAGCTATACGACAACCAATTCCAACTTCTAATAACAGATCAAATGTAAGAGAATAATAATAATAATTTATATTTATGATATTCATTTATACTCTAGGTTCAAAATCCACCTCGATTTAATCAATTCCAACAACAACAAATCAGAGCATATGTAACAGGTGCTTCACAACCTCGAATGGCTTCATATGATGCACGACAAACAACTAATACAAATTTTCTTGATGATCGTCGTGTGATAAACGATTTAACATCATTACGAATTACTGTTAATAACAATACAAATGATAATAATAATAATAATCATTATCAAAATTCACAAGATTCTGGTTTGTTGATTTATTTATTTAATTAAAAGAAATTTTATTTCCCTTTAGCATTTCGTTTATCTGAATATGAAGTCGATGAATATGGAGAACAATATGATGAAGAAGCTGATAGAGAAGAAGAAGTTATTAATAATATTCAAATGGTAAGACGAAAAAAAGAAACGAAAAAATTGAATTTTTTTATTTTTATAAATAGCTTTTGACAGAATATGCTCATGGTATTCGACTTTTGGCTTTAGATGAACTTTATCAAGTAAATAATAATAGAGTTTTTAGTTTATTTAAAAATAATCATTTATTAGAAACAATTTGGCAATAGTCTTTTAACTGAATTAAAACTTGCAAATATATTATTACTTCAAGATTATGTTGGTGATTTTGCAAGTATCTCACGTCATGGTGAAGAAAATGGTTCATGTGATCATATTATTACACTTTTGGATCCCAAACAAGTTGCACAAGTAAATATCATATAGAAAACAAAACAAAAGAAATTTAATTGATTTTTATTTTCAGACACAAGTTCAATTACTTCAACAAATAACAAATTCGGGCATTGTTCCATCAAATTTTCGTTATGCAAATAATCTTTTTTCATATATAAATGATTCACGTTTTCAAGGTTTTGTATCAAATGTTGATAAAAATGAACATTGTATTCATATACAACCAGCTCGATATCACGAACATATTGAAACATTAATGGAAGAACTTGAGTAAAGAATAGATTTTTTCATTCATTAAGCATTAATCTATAATTTTTTTGAATATATTTAGTTCATATTATTCAAGTTCAATATCAAATACATTAATTATCAAAAACGTTGAGACAGGTTTATCATGTGTAACACAATATGATGGAATCTATCATCGTGTATTTATAAAAGAAAGTGATTTATATAAATGTGTTATTGTTTATGTTGATTATGGTACAACAGAAGAAGTGAATAAAGAAGATCAACAATTTAAATATTTAGTTACACATTTTGCTGAATTACCTTGTATGGCTATTGCATGTCGATTAGATAATGTTTTTTTTCTACCCGATGATAATCAATGGCCAATAGAAACATATAAAGAAGTTTATGAATTATGTAAACATGGCCCATTGTTTATTGAACCAGTTGGATATATGAATGGACTTGTAACAATTAGGATTTCGGATGCTGATGGAACATATTTAAATGATATTGTTGTTGTCGATTTAAAACTTGCAGTAGGAAGTTTTTTATAATTTGTACAAACATTCATCGATGAATTGTATTTAAAATTAGGCATAATTCCGCGTGTTAGATATCGAAATTAAATATTTGTAAATAATTATCGTTTCATAGTTATTTTATTAATTTCTTATTATTATATTTCAAACAGTACTATTAGTCTAAGGTGATAAAAAAATATCCATAGAATAGCAGTATTCAAAGACTTTGAATCGATTCAGAGTAGTTTGATTTTGCGCAGTTACAAAATTTTCTTGAAGTACTCACATCGATTGCTCAGAGAAATAAATTAAGATAGAAATATAGACTTATACTGGATTAATTGATAGCTTCTATTTTAACTTAATAAGTCACGCAAAGATTTGAGAGATATCTGTTGATAGTATTAATAACTCAAAGCTTCCAAATTCTGACTCTTTACATATATCCTTGATTGAGATCCTTTCAAAACAATTCAGAAAGGTCAAATTTGCGATGTTTAGAAAGTCATTTCAATCCACCAATGGATTTTATTATTTCAAACTAAATAATCACGGTAAATAAATATCATAATTACTTGCTTTCACCGCATAGCCAACTTCTATTTTACTCTTACTCTGCTTTTTAATGACATGCTTCTATAACAATGTATATGTCAATGTTCAATCTGAGCATGAACGCTGATATAAACAGTTTAATTAAATCTACTCTGAAATTAAATAAGATTCATTTACCTTCTCCTACCACAGTACTTGATACATATTTGAATCTATACTGTGCATGTTACATTCTTGATCAAATTTAATATTAAGAAAACATAGAATATATACTATTCAAGTATAAGAGATCAATCATTTCTCAATATTATCGATATAAATAATAGTTTTAGTATTTAAAATCGATGTCTTTCAAGTGTCAAATTAAAGTAAGATATTGTTTTAGGTTAACATAGAAAAACATTCCAATAATGCTGCAATAGAACAATATGAACAAAAACAGTATGTTTTTTTTTCAAATTTATTTATATCCGAAGATTTTAATTTTTAAATATTTAGATCAAATGCACCAAATCCTGTTGAATTAAAATTCGATTTTATAGATACTGCTCGTCAATGTCCATTACCAGATTCCCGACCATCTACACCAGAAACCAATCAAATTAATTCGGAATTTAAATTACCAGAAAATGATAATTTTCAACAAACAGATCATTTTTCCGATGCTGAATATCAATGCAAATTAATTACAATTGATGAAAATAATTCATTTTATCTTATTCGTTATAATGATAACAGACCATTCATTCCATGTTTCAGTTTAGCACATCTTTTAAATGTATCTGAATCAGATCTTCTATCTGAAACTGTAAATCAACATTAATTCAAAAAAATATTTCTTAAAATTTAAATTCATTTTTTTCGTTCTAGTTAATGTCACGTACACGCTTTCAACAAACAGAAGAATATCGTTCGATATTTGATTTTCTTAAACAAACAAATCTATCAAATTGTCTTCATATTAATCAAGATTTTCTCTTTCTTTTTGATTTAATATCAACTTTAAAATTTCTTGAACTACATGTTACAAATGCTTCATTACTTATCGAAACATTACGTCAACAAATTGTAGCATCCAGTGACACACAATACTGGAAGAATAGTCATGTATGAAATACTTCGTATTTATTAGATAATAAATATATTATCTGTTTTATAGGATTGTTACAAACCTCCAAAGGCTGTAACACCAGTGTCATCAGCTCAATCTACAAATCAAAAAGATACGGAACGATATAATGAATTATTAGCTAATCGGTATTTATATGTAGTGTATTATTGAAGTATCGCTAATCAATATCAGAGTTACATCTATATGGGAGAGAGAGGATGGTGAACTATCACTGATTGATGAGGCTTACTATCTCTTCGTCTAATAGGACATTAGTCATTGGCGAAAGTGCGGAGGGTTTGTTGGCGAAACTACAATGAACATTCGCCAATTGGTGAAAGTTCAGGCGCGATTTGGCGTAAGCCCAGTGGATATTCGCCAACTGTAATAGCACAAGATTAGTATAAAATTAACGTTACATTATCGGAATAAGCATATTATAGTCTAAATCCCTCAGTAAAGTTACCAGGAGCTATTTTTATACATATGTAATCATATAATGATACTGGCAGAATTTGGGAATCCCATTGATGAAAATACAGAGATCTATTAGAAAGAGTCTTATTGAGAGAGAGAGATTCAGCTATCATCAATATATACTGGAAGTTTTTCAAGTATATACAATTTTACACCTATAACATCTGATTGAAATAAAAAACTCAGTAAATCAATACCAGAAATTGAGACTTGTGTAGTAAATAGTCTTCTATAAAATGAAATATTGAAGTTTCTCATAAAGCTATAATAGATGTTGAAAGTCCAATACTTTTATATTTGCAAAGATTTTAATTAATTAATTTTTTTTCTTAAAGTAGAAATATTCTATGTAATTTATTACGTACCAATGATATAACTGGCTGTAGTGTTCAACTTGAATCTATTGAAAATGAACTTCAATCATTAGTTGAAAAAATGCGTTTAGGTGCATCATCACAACAACAAATTAGAAATGTCCCATTGACACCACCACCTGGTTTTACTACAAAAAATAATAATGGTATAATTAATAGAAGATTATAATATAAAATCATATTTTTTTTTTGTTTTGTGTTAGATCAACAACAGCAACAATCAACAGTAACTAAAACTGATAAATTAAAAGATTTAATGGAACGATGTAAAACATTAATTAATACAATTCTTGTATTGGATGATCATGTTGTTATTGATGAAAATATAATAAAATATATTCAGAATAATTTACCATTTATAAATTCTGGAAAGATTTCATCAAATGATACTCAATTATATAAACAATATTCTGAATTACTTCAAAATTTAACATTTATTGTTGATGATCTTCGACAAAAATTACCATCTGGTGTTAATTTATGATTTATTGTATAACATTAATATTTCCTGTTTATTATAGCATTCGATTTATGCAAAGGAAAAGCTCGTAGAACATTATTTAAACAAATTTCGATTTACATTTAGTTTTTCTTTTGTTATTGTTGCTAGTTGTATTCTAGTCCTTTGTTAAATGATAACGATTTTTTCTTCTTTTTTTTTTTTTTGTTTGTTAAAATCTTTTTCATGTTAAACTTTATTATAACTTCGAAAGAAAATAGAATAAAAACAAACGGTATTGTCGAAAAATCTCGAAGACAATGTAAACAATTCGTTAATCTATCGAAGCTGATTGCGTATCTTTTCGTTGAAAAAAAAGAATCATTGAATTTCTGTTATCTGTAATTAGGGAACTGCAAAATTACTTTTTTTAGTCCCGGTCTTGATAAAAGCTTAAGAATAATTCTGGTGTTGTCTTCATCTATGCAAAAAAATATGAAGTTCACGAAAATTCCCGCTTTTTCGATTGTAAATTCAATCTATACGGTTTTTCTTAAACTATAAAATAACATATTTGCCAATTTTTAATTAAAGAAAAAAAAAGAAATAAGAAAATGTCTGGTCTCATACTTGATAAAAACATTGAGGAATTAGCTGACAATTTTAGTCTTGGTCCCGGTCCCAGCCCCGCCAGGACCACTTTGCAGTTCTCTATCTGTAATTTGGTTCTCAGCGAAGTGCATACATACTCATCATTCATTATGAAAAATGTGTAGCAAGTTGTGTACTGATTCGTTATCTCCTACATCACTATGATCACTATTAATACTGTATGGATATTTAATTTCGAATGTGTACTAGTAAAGTTTTACTATATTTATCTCACTCGTAAGGGTACATGTTCATTGAGTGATTATCGTATAATTTAAAAAAAGTACTTGAAACACATAAGAAAGAGAAAATGTACATTATCTTAAAGATAAAAGTACAATTAATCTTTATATGTCTTTTATTCCTGTCAATCTCTTTCGAATAGTTTTTTTTTGATATACTTATATATCATCTTCTCAAGTGGATGTCAGCAACTTTTTTTTAGTCAAAGAAAAAGGTTAATTGCATTTTTACTTAGTTTTCTTTGAATCATAAACTAATAAACATTATATTCAGTTAGTTCACAACCATTTTCTTAAATTAAACTTATTAATTTTTTTGAAAACTACTTCACTTTTTTTTATTCTTATCAGTTTGCGACAAGTGGCATATCTCGAAATTGATGTAATAGTTTAACCTCGACGACGTATATGATTCATCAACCTTTAAAAAAAATGTTGGTTTTTACCAAGTAATTCAAAGAATATATGGTTTTGCGCTGTAAACAGAACACAATAAAAAAAAAGGTATTTATAATTTACTAGCAATACATCGTAAACTGTCACGTGGTGATCGCATTATGATAAACAATTTGTCTGTATGTCGACATGCACATATTTTATTTTTATTTTTAATAAAGTTTGTATCCGATGATATATAAGAAACCTGTAAACTATTTATTCCATTATATTATACTGCTTTTGCTTCTATTAACAATTCTTCAACATACTACGTCATGATAAAATAAACATTATTCAAATAGTTTTGCATAGATGCACAGTATTAATAAAAACAACAGAACAAAATATCTTTACTTTTTCCTTTTTTCCAACAAAATATGTACGTAGGGGAAGAAGAAAAAGCTTGTTTGCCTATAGCATGTCGTCTGCATTGTCTCAATCATTTTCTTTTTACCGATTTCATCTGACACAATCATTGTGGTTGCAAAGAATACTTTAAAAACCTCCGAGAATTTTTCGTTCTAGATTATATATGGCCACGACAACGACATTAACATCGCAATCATCAACAAGTTCGAATTCAAGGGAGCTTTGTATTATCTGTGAAGCGCAACCCTATGATTTAATATGTACATGTGGTGATAAATTTGATTTTACTTGCATTCATCAACATGTCGAACAAATTAGTCTTGAATTTCAAGTTCATCGTGAACAAGTTGCACAAAAATTAAATAAAATAAACATAATATGTGATAACGAAAATAGCCATATCAATGCTATTCGAACAAATATAAACGATTGGGTTTGTATTCTATTTAAAAATTAAAGCTATTTCTTTTTTACAACGATTTATTTTTATAGAAACGCAAACGTATTCAAGATATTAATGATGCAGCTGAAAAAGCTCTCAATGATGTTCAACAACATGAAAATAATTTTACAGATATTTCAACATTTGAACAAATATTAAATGATTTATCAGCGGAATCACATCGTGTTGTGCATGATAATTTAAATAAACTTATCGAATTGGGTCATCAAATTCAAAATAAAACTGAAGATATTCAAGCTATACCACCAATCAATCATGATGAAGCTAGTTTAGATTCAATAATTCAATCAAAATTACACCCATCACTATTAACTACAAATGCACCATTGGAACCAATTCTAAACAATCAAAATGATTCAACAACGTCTTTATCAACTCCTCCAACAGCATCAAACAGACATTCGCCACCACTTGTAGAACGAACAGATTCAAATACAAATGCATTATCACATGTAGAATCAACAATATCAGATACAAATACATTGACACCTCAAGAACCAGAAATTGAATCAAACAGTACAACAAACGAAAATGGAGCATCAGCTGATGCTGCAAATTATGATGAATTTGATGCTGGTAAAACACGTCACATTCAACGTATCAATCCGAAAATAATTTCTACAAATTCTGATAAAAATGCTGGCACAATTTGCTGCCATGGTAATCAATTACTTTATAATAGTTACAATCAAGCAACCCATAGTTGTCGTTTAACATTTATACCTGATTTATTAAATCCAACAGACAAAAAATCTATTGATTGGGGCAATCCAGATCAAACTATTAATGGTGATGATGATGAATGGATACAAGATATTGTTTATTCAGATAAACTTTCAGGTTATTTAGTACTTAATCGTGCACGTTTACGTCTCTTTAAACATGATACAAATAAACTCGAAGAATTTCGTATATTTCCTGATCGTACTACGAAACGATTGACATGTAATGAAACATTCATTTATTTAACATCTGCTCATGGTAGTGCATCTTATAATGGTGATGAAATTCTTCTAATAAATTATGATAAAGAAGAACAATTATGTAAAACATTTCGTGATATAATGCCAAGTCGCGTTAATCGAGGATCAGGACAATTACCTGGAGAAATAAGTGATATCGCTGCTGGATCAAATGATCAAATTACAATAGGTTATCGTTTCGAACGACGTCATGAAGTTGGTGTATGTGTATTTAATGTTACAAATAATGGTAAAGATTGGTTATGTATTAAACAATTATTACTTAATGAATGTTGGCATAGTGATTTATCATATACACCAAGAATTGATTGGTGTGAGAAATTAAATAGTTTTATTTTAATTGAATTTATGACCGGTCATTTAATTATGGTTGATCGAGATGGTCAAGTTGAAGGTGAATGTCGATTTATGCAAGCAACAGATCGAACTGAATCACCAATTAATTTAACTATTTCATCAAATGATTGGCTTTGTGTACGATATAATGCATCAATTACTATTCATAAAATTACTTAATACAAAAATCATGTTTTTCTGTTTGATAAGTAGATTTATATATATACTGAATTCAAAATTATAAAGAATCCAAACATTTTTAATAAAAAAATTTTTTTTTGAATAAAAATTATTTTCATTGTCATTTTTAGTCAAACAAAAACAAAATTTAATCGAGTTAGTTTATTGTGAAAAGTTTTCAAAACTATAGAAAAAAAACGCTAAAAACCACTGCACAGATAATGATATTTATACAAACGAATTTAATCTTTACGTAATTTTGCAATATCTTCAATATGTTGAATAATTAATGCTGTCCAACCTGTTTGATGACTAGCACCTAATCCACGTCCTGTACAACCATGAAAATATTCATAAAAAAGTACTAGATCACGAAAATTTGGATCCGTTTCATAAATCTTATCATCACCATTGCATGGTCGTTTACCATTTTCATCTAATAGAAATATTTTCACTAAACGTCTAGCAAGTTCTTGTGATACTTCTTTTAAATTCATTAATTTTCCACTTCCGGTTGGACATTCGATTTTCCATTCATCACCATACGAACGATGATAACGTTCAAGTGCTTCAATAACTAAATAATTAATACATAACCATATTGGACCACGCCAATTAGAATTTCCTCCGAACATGCCCGTTTTTGATTCACCTGGTGAATAACTGACACATTGATCTTCTTGATGACATCCATGAAATACATATGGATGTTTGTCATGATATTTTGATAATGAACGTAAACCATACTCAGAAAGAAATTCATTTTCATCTAATATATATGCAAGCATGCGACGAAGACGATCTTCTGATGGTATTGCAAGTAAATAAGCTTCACTACTATCATGTTTAGTTGATTTTCGATGAGTCATATGTTGTCGAAGACTAGGTTTATATTTTAAAAACCAATCTAAACGTTTTTTAAAACCTGGTAAATTCTCGATTCTTTCAACTTCAAGAACAGAAACAGCAATTAATGGCATTACACCAACTAATGAACGTGCTATTCAAAAAAACAAAAAGTTCAAAGCATAAAAAAACAAACCAATTCTTCTTACATTTCAATATAGTAATCTCATCTGTTTTACCACACTTTACTTGATCATAATAGAACCCATCTTCTTCATCCCATAAACCTGTACCACCATGAACATTCATTGCATCAACAATTTGAACAAAATGCTCGAAAAATTTCGATGCCATATCTTCATATGCTTCAATAACAGGTGAACCATTGACACCACCAGCTAATTCAATTGCAATAGCAAACATTGTTAAACTATAGAAACACATCCATGATGTACCATCTGATTGATGCATTGTACCACCTTCAGGTAATTTTGCAGAACGATCAAATACACCGATATTATCAAGACCAAGAAAACCACCAGCAAATAAATTTTGATTATCCGGATCTTTACGATTAACCCACCAAGTAAAATTCATTAAATATTTAAGAAAAACACTTTCAAGAAATGATCGATCACGCTCTTCTTTTTTATCCGTCGACATTTTATATATTCGCCATGCTGCCCAAGCACCAACTGGTGGATTAACATCACCAAAATTAAATTCATATGCTGGAATTTGTCCATTTGGATGCATATACCATTCACGTAAAAATAATCTTAATTGTGTTTTAGCAAAATGAGGATCAATATGTGCAAATGGAACAACATGAAATGCTAAATCCCAACTAGCAAACCATGGATATTCCCATTTATCAGGCATTGATATTATATCTCGACAGTATCTAATAGACAGAAAAAAACGATTAAAAGAAAATGAGAAAAATATTAACTTACAAATGTAACCAATCTTTATTTCTAATATTTTTTTTACGAGCTTCTGATGCACTCATTATATCACTATCACCATCAATCCATTCGTCGATTATATAATGATAAAATTGTTTTGAATGTAAAAGACCAGCATAAGCTTGTCGAACAATATTTCTTTCATCTTGATTTAATTTCGAATTAATTGTCGCCGAATAAAATTCTTCAGTTTCATTAATTCGTTTTTCAAATATTTCATCAATAGATTTAAAATCAAGTTTAGCTGGAATTTTTCCATCATCTAATAAACGATATAATCGAAGACGAATTGTTGCCGATGATTTAGCTTTAACATTCAAACGATAATATAATCCAACTTTTGTACCACGTCGTTTTGGATTAACAAGATCTTTTTGTTTATTTATAATATATTCATTAAATGCATCTTTAACATATGGTTTAGGATTATCGATATTATATAACCGTTGAACATTTGTTTCATTTTCTGTAAAAAGTACTTCAGGCATTTGTTGATTTTCATCGGTATTAATATCGAATAGAAATGGCTCAAGTGTATCATGTTTTGTACGTAGAAAATTTTCATTATCTTTTTGTTCAATATTTGGACGCATTGTACAACCTTCATGTTTACAACCCCATGACCATGTATTACGAAAAAATAATGTTGGAATAAGATGTAATGGTGCATCATTTGATGAACGATTTTCAATTTTAATTCGAATGAGAATATCATCCGGAGAATTTTTTGCATATTCAGCTGAGATATCGAAATATTCATTATTATCAAATAGTTTTGTATCGAGTAATTCATATTCACGTTCTTCTTTTGAACGAGAACGATTTTCTTCAATTAATTGTTGATATGGATATTCATTTTGTGGATATTTATAAAGACTTTTAAAATAAGAATGTGTTGGCGTTGAATCAAGATAATAATAAAGTTCTTTAACATCTTCACCATGATTTCCTTCTGAAATTTTTTTTAATTATAAAACAAAAATATATAGAATAATAATTACCAGGTCCAGTTAAACCAAATAAACGTTCTTTAAGTATAGAATCTTTTTCATTCCATAATGATAATGAAAAACATAAACGACATTCACGATCAGTAAAACCTAAAAGACCATCTTCACCCCAACGATAAGCACGTGATCGTGCATGATCATGCGGAAAATATGTCCAACAATCACCCGTATCAGAATAATCCTATTTCATAAAAGTCAACATATGAATGGACAAAAAAAAGTTTTTCTATTTACTTCACGAACAGTACCCCATTGTCGTTCAGCTAAATATGGTCCCCATCTTTTCCAATTACTTTCCCGAGCAGAATCTTCACGTAAACGTCCGTGTTCAGCATCGAATGATGTAGGCATTTTAAATAAACCTTTTATCGAAAGAAAAAAATACTCATATAATAATAAACAAAGCTATATTTAAATACGAAAAGAGAAAAGAATGTCACTTATTTCGATAATCGAGTACATTACCTTCTAACCTATAATTATTCGTTTTGAATAGAATAGTAAAAAATGAGTATCTAATAAAAAATATTATCAAAAGAGATCGCTGTAATTCTGACTTCGTTTTTATTATTATTTTTTTTTCTTCGTTCGATCGGATAATCCAAATCGATATGCTAATTTATTTATCTATTTCTAATAATACAAACACAAGAATAATGTACACGAACTGAATCACGACAAACAGAAGTGTACTCGAACTTATATATATATAATAGATGAACTTTTGATCTTCATGAATCGATTTATTTGATCATTCATTAATGATCTGTTTTGTATTTTAATACGAACATAAGATATAAATGAATAATTGGCTGATTTTCATTTGTTTTTATACACGAAATCGTACTTGTAAGAAACGACCTTTATATGGCATATTATGTAATGCTTTAATTGATGCTAATGCATCGTTCATATGTCGAAATACTACAAAACCATAACCTTAAATTAGAAATAAAAGTTTCATAATTTTATCGATGAATGAATAACAAGAATAACCTTTTCCAATAGTTGTTCGTTTATTTTTAATAATATCTGTACGAAGTATAGGTCCAAAACTTTGGAAAATATTTAAGACTTCTTCTTGTGTTGTTTCTGGTCCAATACCATAAATAAAAACAACAAAACCACCAGTTGATGCATCAACTATATTCGATGGAACTGATGATGAATCAGTTGAATCAACACTTGATTGTTGACCTGTTCCATTATTCAATGATTCATTAGATGTTAACGACGAATTTGATCTAAATAAGTAAACAACATTTTTGACTCAAAATAAATATTAAAAAATTACACTCCATTTGTCGTTGCTAATTCATCAAGTATTTGTTCCGTATTTTTATTTTGTGATGTTGTAATGTTATTTGGATATAGAACAGGTAATGGAATTGATGATGAACATACATTTGACCAAAATGGCATCATTAATAAAGTATTCATAAGTAAATTCATATCTTGTCCTTGTTGTTGTGTATCATTGTTCGAATTATTTCCATTTGCAATTAAATTTAATTGAGCTATTTGTGCAGTAAGAACATCAGATGGATCATGAAGATTTGTTGAATTTGATAATGATGAAATATTATTATTATTATCGATTTGTGGTAAATAGCGTGCCATTAATTGACGTCGACGTTTATCATCATCAGCAAATTTAACAAGTAATGGACGTTGATGATCAATAATTTTTCCATTAAGATATTCAACTAAAAAATAATTCATTTAGATTTTATTGTAAGAAAATCTTTGTAATGTTTTTACCAGCACGTTGTGCTTGTGAACGAGTACCCATAATGACGAATGCAATACCTCGTGGACTTTCTGTTGATTGATCACGAATAACACGTGCTTGAATTATTTCTCCAAATGGTGAAAATAATTCAATTAATTTATTTTCATCACATTTTTCTATGAAAATTCATAAGAAATGAAATTTATGATTTCACCGTATTTTATATTACCAGGTAAATTTCGTATATAAAGATTTGTACCACGTGTTTCTTCACATTTTGGTCTTGCATATGATACTTTAATAGTTTTATGTTCCATTTTTAATTGATTCAATGTATCAATTGCTATAGAAAGAAAAACAAATGAACAAAGAATTCGAAAAAGTAATTTACCTTTCGCTGCATCTTCAGCTTGATAATAATCAACAAAACCATATCCATATGAATACCCTGTTGCTCGATCATACCTAATAAAACTCATATCAATCAATTCTTATATTATAAGTTAATTTTACATTAAACGACAGTATCGTAATCGACCAATACGTGCAAACATTTGATGAAATTGTTGTTCTTTAACTGATTGTGGAAGATAATTAACAATTAAACATGTACGACTATGACCATTTTTACTTAAATTTGAAGCATAACCACTTGAATCAGTACCTTTCGTATGACCACTACCTAATGATATATCCGATAATGTATTTATAGTAGTATGATCGATTGAATTATTTAAAACCATTTTTATGAAAAAGTATAAAATCGGATGTTGGAAGTATGAAAAAGTGTTAGAATATGATGTTAATGATAATTCTAATCAGCCGATGATTGAATGATAATGAAATGATGTTATGAAGAGGAAACTTCTTATTTTTGGGAAATAGATTCAACAACTAACTTTTACTACTTAGTTACAAAATCATAACTATAAAATATTGTGCGCGTCATTTTCATATGAGCGGGAAGTTGAAAAAACGATCAAGTAAATCTTTTTCTAATTATTTAGAATATTATTAATTTCCTAGAAAAAATCGCATGTTTACATAGACTATGAAAATAATTTTATATAGAAAAAATGAAAAATTAATAAAACAATATTTCGCTGCCATCTGTGATTTTTTTTCATATTTATATCGTTCATTCGTCAACAATTATCTACCATTGGCAATGCAATATGTGGAGTTAGGTCATTGAGTACTTTGATACTAAGGAACGAAATCAAAATTAGAATTTATAGAAGATAAAAGTTATCGATATGAAAAACAATCCGATAATAGATATAAAAGTCAAATATTACGTTCTATTCTATTTAAAAATAAATCGCAATGGCATCGGATGACGCGACACGTCTTGTTTCGGGTCTTTTAAAACATCATTATACATTCTCTCCAATACTTGGTTTTCCATTAACAACAAAAAATGCTCGTGAGCTTGATTTAAGTATTCATAATAAAGAAATACAAAAACATCCAGATTGGGAAGCCTATGTTAATAGTCTTGATCATATAAATTTTGTTTGGTAATAATAATTCTATTTGTTCTTATTTATATTTTTCTATTTTTCATATAGGTTAGGTGGATATGGTGAAGAACGAAATATTTATTCTCAAGGAGCTCAATTTGCTGAAAATGATCGTTGTATACATTTAGGTGTTGATATAACATTAAAAGCCAATACTCTTATTTATGCTCCACTTGCTGGACGTATACATAGTTTTCAAAATAATGATAAACCATTTGATTATGGACCAACAATAATTCTCGAACATGATCTTGATAAAAATATACATTTCTATACACTCTATGGACATTTAAGTTTGATTAGTTTGGAAAATTTAACTGTTGGACAATCTTTTGAACCAGGTCAACTCGTTGGATATATTGGAAGTAAATCTGAAAATGGTGGTTGGAGTCCACATTTACATTTTCAAATTATATCTGATATGGATAATATGAAAGGTGATTATCCTGGTGTTGCATCAAAAATCGATGCATTAACAATGCTTCATAAGTGTCCTGATCCACAATTAATTCTTGGCTTTCCTGAAAAACCAGTTATTTATTAAAAATAAAAAATTCTTTTTTTTTCTTTAATTTTTTTTATTCATGAAAATCGTATATTCCAACTTTGTAGATGAAAGAAGATGAAAATAAAGATAAGTTTTTCATTCAAGAATATGAATGTGGAGAAAAAACGAATTTATATCGAATAGAAAACCAACGAAAATGTGTAAATGTATCAACAATAAATAAAAAATCGAATCTTTCTTTTTTATCTCTTTTTCGAGCGTTTTTCTATCCAGATAATTATCCATTAAGTAATGCATATATTTCTTCTATTTAATAAAATTAATTTTTTTCATCGCTAGGTGTTAGTTCTGATTATGGTATTTATCAATTTTATAATATATTTCAAACTGGATGTATTGCAATATCCGGTGCATTAGCATTTAGTGCACTTTTTCGTGGAATGGGTGTTGGAGAAAATACATCGAAATATTTATCTGCTGCAATTGTTTGGTTACTTAAAGATGGTGCAGGAATGATCGGTCGAATTATATTTGCCTGGGGTTTTGCATCATCATTAGATGCTGATTGTAAACGATGGCATTTTTTCGGTGATATACTCAATGATGTTGCATGTATATTGGATTTAATAACACCTTATTTTCAACCGGCACTATTATTTATTTCGAGTATTTCGAATATATGTCGAGCAGTAACAGGAGTTATTCACGGTTCAACAAGAACAGTCATATTTCAAGTAAGATATATTCAGATCTAGATCCACTATTCTATAGTTATCATATGAATACTGAAACTGCGCTGATTAACACATCGTTTTTTTTATTCATTTAGCATCAAGCACGTCATAATAATGTTGCTGATATAACAGCAAAATGTTCCAGTTTAGAAACAAGTAAATAGAATATATATGTACATTAAAATTTATATACATATATTCGAATATATTTAGTGGTTAGTCTAGTCGCTCTATTTGTTAATGTTGCTCTTCTTTCAATTCTTCCAATAAGTTTTATATGGCCAATATTTATTATTTTAACTTGTGGACATCTTTGGGGAAATTATAAAGCAAAACGATGCATTTTATTTAATGTATTTAATCATCAACGTTTTCATTTAGTTTGTTTAGAATATTTTCAAACAAATGGTAAACAAATACTTTCTATTGAACAAGTTAATAATCAAGAACCAATATTATTTAAAACATCAATACCATATTATTCCCATATAGGTATATCACTAAATTCTATACCTGAAAGAATTTTTCCAACACAAGAACAATTAGAAAAATTTCATACGAATGAATATGAACGTTTTTTAATATTATATGATAAACAAACTAATACATTTTATGTTCTTCTTAAACCACATTCTGATACAGATGATTTAATTCGAATAAATTTTTTTATTGAAATACTTTCCTGCGCAATGAATACAACAAGAGAATATTCAAATGAAGGATTTCATCTATTAATTAATCGTATACAAAAACAATTACCCAACTTAAATACATGTTTAGATATATTACATGAAGATAATAATAAATGTTATGAACAATTCAAACAAATCTGTTTACAAAATGGTTATAATTTTCATCGATGTCTATTTAATATCGATGTTTATCGAATTCAGTAATTTTTTTTGTTATATTGAAAATCTCGCAAACTATATTTATTCGCGCTATTATAATAGTAAATGTTTAGGATTGTCGTTATTTTTCTTTATCTGATATTAATATTGACAAAAGCATTTTCTTTTTTTGAACAAATAAATAACGTTAATTATGTCGGACCTTGTGTTGTTTTATGAAAATCTTCAAAGGAAAACAAAAAAAAAAAAAACTTGATAAAAAGTCATAAAGAAAAACCTTCACATACATTGCTCACGTTCGAATCACCGTCAATGTCTTTTAAATAAAGTGAGCTAAACTACAACAATGAATGAAAAAACGTGTAGAATTTCACATAGCTTATGGAAATAAAAGTCAAAAAAACAAAACATGTTAAATATGATCTAGACATACACAAAACAACAACAACAATAATAATAAAGAGAAAATGAAAAAACAATAACAGAAAGAGAATTGTTCAATGTTCTTTTCTTTTATTCATCAAGACGAATTAACTAAGCTTTCTTTTCTCGTCGAGCAGCTAATGTTGCTAATACTCGATGACCAAAAATAAATAATGGGATTGAAATCAAAGCTAAATAACGAATTGTTTGAAACATATCCAAATATTTCCAATAGAAAAACATCAATGCAAAAACGGCTAAAACAAAAAAAATATATTTAAATTTTTGTTCTTAATCATTAATTTACCTCCATGAGATATATGGAAACCTAATGGACTAAGTCCTAATGGTAAACCAGATAAATTAAAACCAAGTTTAATCCACTAAAATAAAAATTTTGTTTTTTTTTTGAAAAAAAAAATTCGAATCTTCTTACTAAAATGAAAAGAATTAATAATGGTAATAATGTTAAAGCACTAAAAACAAGTGAAACAACAGTTGGTGGTCGAACTTCATCTAAACGGAATTGATGAACGATTTCTGGTCGTGGGACATATAAGTTTTGATGGTTTTTATCGGCTTGACTATCTTCATGGAATGATAATTGAATATTATCGTTTAATTTCCATTCATAGGCATTTTGTAATAATTGATCACCAAGAATTAAAGCAGCATTATAAGCACCTGATTGATGACGAAAATCATTGGCATTTGTTTGTAAATCCTAATTGAAAAAATTTAAGTATATAAAAATAATGTTTTTTTATTTACATACCACTTCAACTTTATATTGTGAATTACTACCATCGGTTGCTTCGGCTAAATAAATAATTTCTTTATTGGATTTTTTATTTGTAAAACGTAAAAATGCTTGTTGAACACGAATAAATTCGCCAGTTCGTTTATCTTTTATTTGGAATTTTAATACTAATTTTTGATGATAATCAAGTTCAAGTTTTTCTGATTGAACATTTGGATATGTTAATCTACATAATTTAATAAACAAATGACATTTTTTTTGTATTTATTATGATAGATTTCACTTACTTGTATGTCTTAGCTTGAGCAGTATTATCACGATCTGAAACACTTAATTCAGCATTTTCAATTGCTCCTTCTGATGTAACTTTAACATCAATCTAGAAAATATGATACATATATTTTTAATGAAAAATCTTTTGTTTTGAATACGAACTGTATTATCAGTTAAACCAATAAGTTTTCCATCACCACGTGGTGTTAATGTTAAATGAATTGTATAAAATCCACGAGGAATTTTTGTATCATAGAATGGTAATTCAAATACGGAGCTAAATAAAAATATTCGATAAATTTGTTTTTATTTTTTTCATAATAAACATACAAATCACTAGCTTTTGATGTAAGTTTTTGTTTGGATATAACAACAACTCCATCGTCTTTACGTTTTGCAGATTCAGCAACAACAGATATTTCACCAACTGGTTGTCCTAAAAGATTTGATACTGAAACAAGTACTGATGGATTTTGTGCACTAATAGCCGATGGACTAACACGTGTAACTACAACTGGCATTGTATTCTAAAATTACAATCAATTGTATTTTTTTCAATATAAATTTTTGATGATCTTACTTTATTATCGGATAAATATTTAAATACTTTTGTTAAATAATAAGCACTGCGTAAAGTAGCAACATGTCGTTTAGTTGAAAAATACGATGCAAATTTATGTAATTGTTTTGGATCAATTTTCATTGCTGCACCAGCTTTTTCAGCAACTTCATAAAATGCACTAACTAAAAGTGCTGTTGTACCAACACCACCTTCATATTGTAATGTACGTCCATCGATTTCATCAGCTTGTTGAACAAGATCATTAACTGTATCAGCATAAAATTTGGCAACTGGTTGACTTAATTGTGCGCCTGTTAATAATGCATAACCTTGACTTAAGATACTATCATCTGTTTTAGCTAATGTATTAAGACGTTTTTCAATGCTAGCTTCATCAACAGTTAAACCAAGATTAACACTTGAGCTTACAGCATAATAAATTTCCGATGTTGTACTTTTATCAGATTGAAGAGTTGATGTTACAACTGAACGGTAATCTTCTACAGGTAACTAAAAAATAAATAAAAATAGTAATAAGCTTTTGATTTAAGTTAAAAAACGAAGTACTTTGCAATTAGCTAATGTTTTAGCTGCTTCAGTTGCATGATAGATTGATTCAATATTCGATTTATCAACTAATTTTTTGATGTCATTACAAAATGAATCAGGTGGTTGAACACCAAGTTCTTTAATACCAGCTAAAGTGTAATGTAATGATGCTACATCCGAAAATGATTTCATGGCTGTTTGAAATTGAGCTTTAAGACCATCTAAATTAGCTGGACTTAAATTAGCAGCTACAGTTGAGGTAGCACACCAGGAAAATATTGGTAAGATCATAAAAATGATCATCATAAACGATGTAGACGTCATTTTGTATCTGAAAACGAAAAGAAAAGTAAAGAATATATATATCTATATATATATATCTGTATGTCCAATTTAGAATAAGCTGGTTAAACTCTGCCGCCATATTGACAACGACAGCATTTGCCATTTCATTGGTCCATATTTCTAGACAAATTATAACTAACTTGATTTTTTTAATTTTTACCTATGACTAGAGGACGCAAGTATCTATTGAAAGAAAAAGTAAAAAATGTTTACACTTAACAAATTATTTTTCTTAAAGTTTAATAATATGATCAAAAACAACAAACGAATCAGGATTCGATTTCAGTTAAATCAAGCAACTATTCTATGCTTCGTTCAGTGGTGGATTTAGGAAGGGCGATTGCTCCCCCTCTTCCGAATTTTTTGTTGATTTTTTACAGCAAAAATAGGTTCGCACTACTTCGATTGGACGCAACAAATAGCTTTTAGCCAATATCGCTCTCCCCTCTCCCCAGGTATCTTTCTCCCCTTCTAAAATCCTAGATCCGCCACTGGCTTCGCTCTTATGTATGACCTATGTTATAATTCTTATTTTATTTTACATCTAATTCATTAAATAGATGACCGATAACGAGTACATTCTATCAAATCTAAATCATGATCTTTACTAATTTTTTTACAAGCATATCACTGATAAATTAGAGGACAATATTATATCTACGATAGAATATTATCTCAAAACCTTGTAATTAGTCATGCATTTCAATCATTTACGTAGTTTTAATCTCAATGACAAATAATATTTTCATTGACGAAATAATGGGAAATTAATTTCTAGATTTAGTATTGCAAATAATATATACACATTATTAATTCTATAAAATTTATTTTGTTTCGTGTCTTTCTATCTGTTCTATCGATACATATATTTATATATAAACATTACAAAACAAAAAAAAATAGTAATAGAGAATACACGATTAACGTCAATTGAAATTAGAATATTTTTAGTGGATAAGATTGTTTCATAATAAATGAAACAAGTCGATACATGACAAAAACAGCAATTCGAGTGCGTAGGTTCTTTTTTGTTTTTGATTATCATAATTTTGTATTTCAACAAGTTAAAGCCGGACTTATAAAACAATGTAACAAAGAGAAAAGAAAAGAAAAGAAAAGAATACAAATGAATTATACAATTTTACTCGATTAAGATAATATTTTTTTTTCGTACACCTGAGATAAATAAAAAAAACTTGTTCTTATTAATTGAAATTTAAGAAGATGTTTTCAATGGAGGAATAGAAATAGGCCGATCAGGAAATGTTGTCATTGTTGATAGAATACCTGTACAAGCAGGTGTTGATGAAGGACGATTTTTATTTAGTGAAGATGAATCTGTTTTACTAATATGACCACAGGATCGATTGTCAGGTGATGAGGGTGTTGGTGTACCTGTTGATTTACCATAAAAATCACGTTTTTTACGCGGTGATTGCAATGTCATATCTTGACTAGAAATGATAGCAAATATGAATATATATATATATATATTAAGATTAAGAAAACAAACTTTATGTCATCAGATTTAATTGATGATGTTTCAAATATTTTTTTAGTTGATGGAAGAGAATTAATTAATGTTTTAACATTGACTGATTGAACGATAGTTAGTTGTAAAAGTTTTTCTTGTTTTTTGTGATGTCCACTTTTTGATACAACTGAATGAACTTGAACAGGTTCAAGTTTTTTAGTTGATAAAAGATTATTAAAACTATCAGGTACAATTGAAGTTAATGATGATGGTGGTAGTGGTAGAGGTGGTAAGGATTCTTGTATTTCATTACGATTTTCACTAACTTTAATGATTTTTATTGGTGAAACAGTTGCATTACCATCGGAATTTAGATTTGGAGTTTTCTTTGCTCGTTTTT
>CAJNOI010000047.1:14385-35613 GCA_905250115.1 Adineta steineri | reverse complement strand
TTTTTAGGGTTTTGGAAATGTTGGTCTTCATTCTACACGTTATTTAACTCGACATGGTGCAAAATGTGTTGGTGTACTTGAATATGATGCAGCTATTATTAATCCCGATGGCATTGATCCAAAAGAATTAGAAGATTATAAATTAGAAAAGGGTACAATTAAAGGTTTTCCCGGTGCTAAACCATATGATAAAGATCCAAAAGAAGAATTACTTTGCGAACAATGTGATATTCTTGTACCAGCAGCAAGTGAACGACAAATTACATCAGAAAATGCTCATCGTATAAAAGCTCGAATCATTGCTGAAGGTGCCAATGGACCAACAACACCTGAAGCTGACGTCATTTTATTGAAAAACAATGTACTTGTTATTCCAGGTGATTGATATCTAAATATATAGTGTAAAAGAAATGAATGATATTTTTTTGTTATTAGATTTATATATCAATGCTGGTGGTGTAACTGTTTCATATTTTGAATGGTTAAAAAATTTAAGTCATGTCAGCTATGGTCGATTAACATTTAAATATCAACGTGATACTAATTATTCTTTACTTGGTATATTATTAAAATATTGTATATTGATAAATCTTACTATTATTTTCATATAGAATCAGTTCAAGGTTCATTAGAATCTAAATTTGGTCGTATGGGTGGAAAAATTCCAATTGTAAATAGAGAATACGTTTTTTATTTTCTTATAAAATTTATTTTAATCCTATTTTTTATAGGTTCCAAGTGAAGAATTTTTTAAACGTATGGCTGGTGCTTCAGAAAAAGATATTGTACATTCAGGTCTTGAACAAACAATGGAAAAATCTGCACGTGCTATTATGCAAACAGCAATGCGTTATAATCTTGGACTTGATATTCGTACAGCAGCATATGTCAATGCGATTGAAAAAATTTATAATGTTTATGTTAGTGCTGGTATTACATTTGGACAATAGATTAATTAGATTTTGTTCTTCTTTTTTTTATCATTGTTCCCGATTCTATTTTATCTTTTATATCATATAGTTTCGACTGATTTCAATATGAATCATATAGTTTCTAATTGTTGAGAAAAATAAAATTGATTCAAATTGATCAATATAAATGCATGACCGACACCCCAAATAAAAGAATGAAAATGAAAAAGTCTATATATGACTAACAACAAATGACGTTACTTTAGCATCTTTTCTATGTCGAAGAGAGACACGATGCTTGTTATTGTAGATAAGATTGATGATACATAAATGTGTGTGTCACTTTTATTTTTTTGGAGGAAATATTGTACCATATTGTGTTATATAACTCTAAATATTCAGTCGGTATAACTTGTGAAAAAACTATTGTGTTTTTTTCAAAGGTGTCTATCTGAGTATCATCACTGTGAATGATGATGAAATAATAAATTCTGTCAATATTATAAAATTATCACGACAGATATTTCTGATTTATTTTCATCGAATTGATCGTTCATAGGAAATAATTATTTCATATAATTATAAGAAAGCAAGTGTAGGGAAATAGGAAACTGTATTTGATACTGCCTATTCGTTTCAAAAGATCTTTGAAAATAAAAATAAATATAACTTGTATAATTATAATAGTACTTACGACGATAAATATGTTGAGAGAAGAATCCAGTTCTTAATTTGTTATACATGCAAAATATAAATGTTTTTATTATCTGAGATATGGAGAGAAGTATCAGTACTATGTATTCTTCTTTTTTTTATACATATCAAGTGTGTAGAAAGCCATTAGAATTAGTGAATAGCGTTTTACTATTATATGTTTTGGTAGATCATTCCATGATGTACTATTCTTATGAGAAGAACATAGATTTTATCATTTGTCTAGATAGAAATTTATACAAGAAAAGCAGATTTTGTTGCAAGCACCTTCAAAAACTCGAGGATGTGGACATGAGTGTATCTTATTTATCTCACCCTTACACCCTGATTACTATGTTTCATCCGAATTTATATCCTCAATTTTTCTAACAACGACGGATACTTCAGCTAATTTACATTGTAATTTTAATATGAAATAAATTGTTGGTTTATCGAACAACGAGTTTAATATTAACTATTATTTACTCTTTTTACTGTTAATATGCGTAGAAGATTGAGTATAAGAAAATGTATCATTAAATGTGTATCCTTCTGTGATTTCAATATACAATGCAAACACAAAACAAATGCTGTCAAATTTTTGGCGTTATGAGCTCTCTATAGGTAGTGGAATGATTCTTCTACTTCAGTGTAAGAGAAACTGCACTTGAAATTGTATTTATTTGAATAAAAGAAAAAGACTACTTCCAAAGAAAAGAACAAAAAAAGAACTGACTCCTAAAAGACAGAATACCAACGTATATCGTCCATATCAAAAACAATAACGAAATAGAAGAAGTAAAAGAAAAAAAGAAACGATATGAAAGAATGCTGTCTGGAATAACATTTTTTCAAACGGAATAAAAAAATAAGCGAGAACAATGTGATCGCTAACGGACTTGCATTGTTTATGAAGAAAATATGTGTTTTTTTTGTCAGTGATGATATTATCTCTTATCTATGAAGAAAGTTGGGGAAAATGAATACTGTTTTTCTTCCTTCAACTCACATAGCTTTACAATATAAACTGAGTGATACACTGAGCAGGACTTTATTATAGATAGTAGTAATAAATATAAAAAGTGGCTAATTACGCTTTACAAGCATTGTCGTAAAGAAATCTGATTCTCATATATAATAAAGTTTATTCATCTCCTGCACAATTATCTACTCTATCGAAAAACTCACAAAATTACCGTTTTATTGTCGCACAATATACGAAATGAACGCAGTACCTAATAGCAACGAACGGCGAAGACATATGGTACAAGATTATTCACTCCTCTGGTTAGATGAGTGCATGGAAGAAGAAAATAAAGATTATCAAAATATTTTGATACAGTTAAAAACCATTACTGACAATGTCAATGTCTTTAAGCAGCGAGATGTATGCATCGACTATCTTACCGATACTCAAGAAGACATCAAGTCTTTTCTCGTTGTCAAGAATACTATGTCTCAACAAATAATGCCCCTCATTAATGATATTCCTCAGCTGCATGGTATTTATATCTTCGACGATACTAAAATCCTACCCGAAAAAGTGCTAAAAAAGTGGAAAAAAATCAAGAGCGTTCATACTAAGATCGATGACTTATGTGAAGGATTACAACTGGATATCAAACAATACCATCGAGACTCGATAGCCATTAGTTTTGTCACAGCAGATGAAATGAATTCAACTGATAATTTAAATCAGTTGGAGCCAACATTTATGTACACCCAAATATTCAAAGATATTCTTCTTGATATGGAACATAATAAACAGGCTATCAAAGACTTTACTACTTACAGTCGACAAAACGACTGCGGATCCACAACTATTATTGATCGATTTGAAAACGAATACCAGCCTCACTCAGCTATTTGGTGGTATACTTTCACTCCATTTATCTATTGTATGCTCAATGATGGACTTCGGTCGATGGAAGGCAGCACTATTATTAATATGGGTTTTTTTATTCATGATCTTCATAAACAAATTCAACAGCTACATCAACAACAGGTTAATAGTTATCATGATAAACCATTCATAGTTTACCGAGGGCAAGGTCTATCTAAAGCTAATTTCAAAAAACTCCAAAAAACAAAAGGTGGTTTGATGTCCTTCAATAACTTTTTATCAACTAGTATGGAGCAAGACATATCTCTCGTATTTGCCCGAAGTGTCTCAGAAACTACGAACATGGTCGGCATTCTTTTCAAGATATTAATTAATCCTCGTGTCAAATCAGTGCCATTTGCCTCCATCCAGCATCTTAGTGCTATAGAGGACGAAAACGAAATTCTCTTCTCAATGCACTCTGTCTTTCGAGTGGGCGCAATTGAACAAATGGACAACAACAATGAGCTTTATCAAGTTGAATTGCAATTAACGTCGGATGATGATCAACAACTACGAGTACTTACTGATCGGATACGAGAAGAAGCTAGTGGTAATAGTGGATGGGAAAGATTGGGTAACTTATTGCTTAAAATTGGTCAATTTAATAAAGCTGAAGGACTTTATAACGTATTACTTGAACAGACATCTGATGAGAGTAAAAGAGCGATTTATTATCATCAGCTAGGATTTGTCCATCGAAATCAAGCTGATTATGAAAAGGCTATTATGTATTCCGAAAAAGCACTTGAAATTAAACAAAAAACGCTTCCTTCAAATCATCCCGATTTAGCGGCTACATACAACAACATCGGTTTGGTGTATGAGAATATGGGAGAGTACTCAAAAGCACTTTCATTTTACGAAAAATATCTTGAAATTAAACAAAAAACACTTCCCTCAAATCATCCCGATTTGGCGGCTTCATATAACAACAACGGTTCAGTGTATGAGAATATGGGAGAGTACTCCAAAGCACTTTCATATCACGAAAAAGCACTTGAAATTCGAGAAAAAACTCTTCCTTCAAATCACCCTTCATTGGCTACTTCATTCAACAACATCGGTTCGGTGTATACAAAGATTGGAGAATACTCCAAAGCACTTTCATTTTACGAGAAAGCACTTGACATTGAACAAAAGACGCTTCCTTCAAACCACCCTTCCTTGGCAACTTCATACAATAACATCGCCGGTATATATTACAGTATGAAAGACTGTTCGAAAGCACTTTCATTTTACCAAAAAGCACTTGATATTAAACAAAAAGCGCTTCCTTTAAATCTCCCTTTATTGGCTATTTCGTACAGCAACATCGGTTTGGTGTATGACAGCATGGGGGAGTATTCCAAAGCACTTTCATTTCACAAAAAGGCACTTGATATTCAACAAAAAAGTCTTTCTTCAAATCACCCTTCATTGGCTACTTCATACGGCAATATCGGTTGGGTGTATGAGAACATGGGAGAGTACTCAAAAGCACTTTCATTTTACCAAAAAGACCTTGAAATTAAAGAAAAAACTCTTTCTTCAAATCATCCTGATTTAGCTATTTTATACAACAACATCGGTTTGGTGTATACAAAGATGGGAGAGTACTCCAAAGCACTTTCATTTTACGAAAAAGCACTTGATATTCAACAAAACACTCTTCCTTCAAATTATCTTGAATTGGCTACTTTGTACAGTAACACCGGTTTGGTTTATCACAGCCTGAGAGAGTACTCCAAAGCACTTTCATTTTACCAAAAGGCACTTGAAATTAAACAAAAAACGTTTGCCGCAGATCATCCTGATTTGGCTACTTCATATGACAACATCGGTAGTGTGTATGGCCACATGGGAGAGCATTTGAAATCACTTTCATTTTACGAAAAAGCACTTGAAATCAATCAAAAAAACCTTCCTTCAGATGGTTCTAATTTGGCTACTTCGTACAACAACATCGGTTGGGTTTATAACAATATGAAAGACTATTCGAAAGCACTTTCATATTTTGAACGTGCTCTAGGCATACTACAAAGTGCATTACCTCCAACTCATCCTTATATTAAAGGTGCGAAGTACAATATTGAAATTGTAAAAAAGAAATTATAAAGAATAGTCGATAAATAAATAGAAGAATATTTAGTTCAATTATTTTTAAATTAATGCTAGTTTTCAGTGAGTCGCGCGCGTACAGAAAAGAACTCTATAAATAATAACAACGCAATTGACATAGACGACTGATAAGGTAATACACATACATACGTACGTGGATAAATGACTATCTCAGATATATTTGCGTTTCTAATTCTTTACGAAAGTGTTCCCTGTAATATAAGAAGAGAAAAAAATATTATCTTAAATAGTGGTCGTCGAACAAAACAATCTAAAAAAGGGGAAAAATCGAAAAAAATAAAAAAGAATAACTTACATGAAATTTAATTGTTCTAGTGTTGAACGAGGCTTCGTATAATAAAGAAAAAGTTAAGAAAGCTGCGATGTATATACTGATATTTTATCAATACATGATCTAATTGAACCAATCAAGTAGTACTCATCATCTTGAGGGTGTAGGTGTGGGTGTGGATATTAAATAAATAAAGTAGCGACACCCATCCACACCCACACTCTCAAGATGATACCATTTTATATCGATAAATTAATCTTAACAAAACTGTTGTTTACAGTTGCTATGCCAATTCTGTTATTCGGTACTTGACATCATTCTTTTTCGTTTTTTTCTTTCAGCAAGTAATTGCAAAATCACGTGAAACCAATGATAAAACAAACATCTACACATTTAATTGGAAGAAAAAATAACGACACATGATATAACCAGTATACAAGCCTATACAGCACATATTTCATCAGCAGTCTGCCATGGTAAATCAAACGGTCACCAACTTCCTTACATTACCGGTAGAACTTGTCTACCGAATTCTGGATCAACAATCGGATTTGGCACTTATATGCTCAATGAGAAATGTGTGTCAACGATTCAACGACATCGTGGACACTTATTATCGATATCAAGTAAGATTTTTTCTATCATGATAGTCTAATTTTTATCTATTGACTCATAAATTATTTTTCATTCCTATAGTCTCTATTTACGCAGAATGATTTCATTAAGATATACATGAATAAACTATGTGTCATTAAAACAAATTTATTAGTTATCAATCTCTTCCAAAAATTCATTTTCCGTAGTTTTCACAAAATATTATCGGCTCCTATACATCATCAAAAATCCTTGACATGTTCATAGTGGTATCCATAGCTCAGAGACCATCGCCAGAACAAAATTTATTTCAATGATATAGACTCAACTCACACTGACCGACTATATCGTCTCTGTACCTACACCATGTCCTTACTTGTACTTTTTCATCTAGACACTCACCACACTAAATATCTCAAAAAATCAAATCAGAGATGTTACGGCACAATATTTAGGTGATGCATTACAACACAATGCAGTAACTCTTATTCTCTGTTTATGTATAACATGTTCGTTTGTATCGGCACTTTTCCATCTAGACACTCAACACACTAAATATCTGGAACAATGAAATCGGAGATGTTGGAGCACAATATTTGAGTGACGCATTACAACGCAACACAGTAACTCTTATTCTCTGTTTATCTATACCATGTCTTCACTTCCACTTTTTCATCTAGACACTCACCACACTATGTCTTTCGAGCAACAATATCGGAGATGTTGGGGCACAACATTTAGCTGATGCATTACAACACAATACAGTAACTCTTTATCCATATCATGTCTTTACCTTCAATTTTTCATTTAGTCATTAACTACACTAAATCTTCAATATAATCAAATTGGAGATGTTGGAGCCCAACGTTTAGCTGATGCATTACAGCACAATACAGTAATTGTCATTCCCTTTTTATTCATATCATATTTTTATCGCTATTCTTTTATATAGACACTCATCACCCTAGATTTCTGTCACAATAAAATCGGAGATGTTGGAGCACGATCTCTGGGTAGTGCATTACAATGCAACACAGTAACTATCATTCTCTCTTTATTTTTAGCATGTCTCTACCTCCTATTTTCCATCTAGTCACTAATCACACTAAATCTTCAATATAATAAGATTGGAGTGTTTGGAGCACAATACTTAGCCAATGCATTACAACACAATGCAGTAATTATCATTCTCTCCTTATCTATGCCATGTTCTTACCTCTATTATTTTATCTAGACACTCATAACGCTAGATCTCTCGCACAATGAAATCAGAGATGTTGGAGCACAATGTTTAAGTGATGCATTGCAACACAATACAGTAATTCTTATTCTCTTTTTATCTATACAATCTTTCACCACTATTCTTTTATCTAGACACTTACCACGCTAGGTCTCTCGCGGATTGAAATCGGATATGTTGGAGCACAATATCTGGGGGATGCATTACAACACAATACAGTAGCTCTCATTCATTCTATATCTATACCATGTCTTTACCTGAACTGTTTCATCTAGACACTCACCACATTAAATATCTGGTGCAATCAAATCGGAGATATTGGCACACAACATTTAGCTGATGCATTACAACGCAACACAGTAACTTTTATTCTCTGTTTATCTATACCATGTTTTCAGCTCCATTTTTTTATCTAGACACTCACCACACTATGTCTTTCGAACAATCATATCGGAGATGTTGGAGTACAACATTTAGCTGATACATTACAACACAATACAGTAACTCTTATTTTATCTATATCATGTCTTTACCTTCAATTTTTCATTTAGTCATTAACTACACTAAATCTCCAATATAATCAAATTGGAGATGTTGGAGCCCAACGTTTAGCTGATGCATTACAACACAACACAGTAACTTTCATTAATTCTATATCTATACCAAATCTTTACTTCCACTTTTTCATCTAGACACTCACAAAACTAAATCTCTCGCATAATCAAATCGGAGATGTTGGAGTGCAATATTTGGTTGAAGCATTACAGCACAACACGGTAATTGTCATTATTTCTTTATCTATACCATGTGTGTACCTCCACCTTTTCATCTAGACACTCACCATATTGGAGCTCTGGGAATATGGGATCCGAGCAGATACGATGCAGGATATCAATCAATTCGTTACACGAAATGAAAGAGGAAAAAAACGTAAATGGTAATATTAAATGTATTTCCAAGACGAATAAATTGCTATTGATGAGCATGGAAATATTTTTATTTTCTTGTAATTTAAAAAAAGTGAATAAAAGTGCTTGTTTTCAAGTTTAATGTATATTGGGATGATAATGTTTGCTTATGATTTCTACTTTGTCGTGATGAGGATGATGGCTCACTGACGTAATAAAGGAGCTTTTATGGAACTGTCTTATAGCTCTGTAAGACGTGTAGAACTGTGGTGAGCGTCTTTATGATAACAGTTATGTTCTTAAGGTTATCTCGAATGGCAACAAAACATAAAAACATTTGTATCCTAGTAGAAAGAGTCCGAAAGATTCTTGGCGACAATATTGAACCATAAGAGATTCTCTGTGATAATAATAAAACCCTGAAAAGTTCTTTCTAGTAATGCGGAAGTAAGGAGCCAAGGGTATGAGTGTGGGTTTGGCTGTCAAGTTGACTCTAGGATATAAAGGGAAGACATTCATACTCATACTCCTTTTTTTGTAATTTAAATTTCTTCTAAATGTTTGTACTATACCGAATAATACTACTGAAAACGTTCTGCTTTTCTTACTAAATACAAATCAAAATTATATCTGAAATTACATTTAAATACAATAGTTCTTTCGAATGCTGAGAGTAGCTACTGCTGATAATCATCACTTTTATCTAAGTATAGAGACGAAAATTTTATAGTTGATTAATACGGGCCTTTAAACTGCTTCGGCTTAGTTTTATTGATATCTTTCATATTCAAAACGTATCAAAATAATATTCTCTCTTTGAAATCAAAATAATACCATTTGAATCTTAACTTTATCACATGATCACCTATGCACTTTTTAATTACATTTTTATTGTATTTGTTATAGGATAGAATCACAACAATTAGAAGAAATGAAAGCAATATCAAATTTCCACTTATCGATATGTGAATAGATCCATCGGTTATATTTCGATTTAAATGACTGAAGATTCCCTCGGTGTTTTAGAAATAAAAATACACATTTTTTCATCATATTCTCTTATTCTAAAATCAACTATGACTACAATCAATATCTAATGCTATGTCGTTTTCATTCTTCTCAGGTAAATAGTTATTCAGTTTTATCACTATTTTTGTTAACATCCATTATTTTCATATTTTACTATAACAGGTTTGATTTCTATTTTATTTTATATGTTTATATGTATTAGTTTATCATTCTCATAGTTCAAATAAAATCTCAAATATGCGAGAATGTTGCTCAGTATGATCGATGCTCGACAAATAGTGCCTGTGGTTGTTTTCACCGGGTAGGAACTAGTGATGATACTGGCGTCTGTGGCTTTCTTTGGCCAACATGTTCTCATCTCGTACCGTGTAATGCTTCAACCAATTCATGTGCTCAACTCAATACAGTCTGTGTTCAACATCCTCGATGTCATGAACTACCTCTCTGTTATCCAATTGCACTGAGTAAACAAAATATCTGTCCACCAAAGACAAGTGAGTGACTCGAGAACTGATAGATGTAACTACAAATCTCATTTGTTTTAGATAAGATCAGTTTTAAATGGAAACAAAATGCCATCACTGTGGCTGGTGGAAATGGATACGGAGAAGAATTAGATCAACTCAATCGCCCTTTTGGGATCTTTATTGATAAAAAGAAGAATATTTTCATTGCCGATGTTGAGAATCATCGTATTGTTGAATGGAAATATAATGCAAAGGAAGGACAAATCATTGCAGGTGGAAATGGACAAGGAAATCGAATGAATCAATTGAATTATCCAACAGATGTGATTGTTGATCAACAAGACCATTCGGTCATCATTGCTGATTGGGGAAACAAACGAGTGATTCAATGGTTGAATCAAAATCAACAAATTCTCATTGACAATATTGACTGCTATGGCTTGGCAATGGATAAATATGGATTTCTTTTTGTTTCTGATTGGATTAGGAATGAAGTGAGACGATGGAAAATGTGAGAATACAATGAAGGAATTGTAGTGTCAGGTGGAAATGGACAAGGAGATCAACTCAATCAACTCAGTATTCCTACTTTTATCTTTGTTGATGAAGATCAATCTGTTTATGTAACAGATGCAGGTAATCATCGTGTGATGAAATGGAGAAAAGATGCAAAAGAAGGAATTGTTGTGGCCGGAGGAAATGGTTATGGAGGAAATCTCAGTCAATTGTTATCACCTCAAGGAATAATTGTGGATGATTTGGGTCAAATCTATGTGACAGATGGTGGAAATCATCGGGTGATGCGTTGGTGTGAAGGAAAAGAAGAAGGTGAAATTGTTGTCGGTGGAAATGGAGGAGGAATTCAATCAAATCAATTGAATGATCCCATAGGTTTATCTTTTGACAACGAAGGAAACCTTTATGTTGCTGATCATTTTAATTATCGAATTCAAAGATTTGAAATAATTTTGTGAATGAAATTTTGATTTTGAAATAAAAGAAAAAAAATTTTATTCAATAAATGATCGAGAAATAAAAGGAAAAATAAAGTTTTATTGTTGAGAATCAATGAAAGAAATCGAATAAACTTTAGATAAGAAAATAACAAAGAAAAATCTTCTTGGTTTTTTATGAACCTTGAATTGAATTTGTAAGTTTTCATTAAAAAAATCGAATAAATGAATGTTAAATTTTTGTTGAATTTTTTAGGAGAAAAGAAAAGAGAATATTTTTATGTTAATGAACAACAATGGATTGAAGTTGAATAAAATTGTTTGTTTAAATGATTCATTTGATTCAATTTTTTACAATTAAAATCTTTATTAAAAAATGTACAAATTAAACCTATGTGGGTTAATCAATGTTGGTTCTCTCCTAGAGCACGTTTTTAATAATAATAATAGATTTATATTGCATTTTTCACGCAATTTTCCTTTTTTAATTTGAAAATACAGATATTTCGACAATAAGTGATTCAAATATTACACTCAAAAATATGTAAGAGTAAGCGGAGAAGGCTTAAAATAATCAGAGGTTCAATAAAATACATAAAATATTTAAACATGTATTATGATTTCGAAGGATTAGTAGTAAATACATAGTATAATCAAATCCTTCTGATTTCTATTAATATACAATAATACTTTTTCATTTTGTGTTAGTTTAGAATTCTATGAACTAATTAATTTCGTTTATAAAAATTCTATAAATTGACTTACTATTTGATTTGAAAGAAAGGAAAACAATAGAAAGAATATTGTAAATAAACAGAATCTAGTTTATATTTTATTATTAATTAATGAATAAAGAATATTGAAAAAACAAAACATGATTGATTATGGTTTCTATAATAATAATATTTGTTTAAATTGTATATCATTTTCAATAGATAAAAAAAACATAAAAAATATTAATTAATTTAATAACGTAAAAATTGTTGTATTCTTTGATTTAATTCATCCGCAACATATAAATTAAGTTGATTATCAAATGCAACTGATTTAGGATAGTATAACATAGTTGAATTATTTCCAGGTATACCCGAAATTCCTGCAATTGTTGTTCCATTTGTTTGGCCAACTAAATATAGCTGTATACGATGATTAAACATAACTGCTACATACATATTACCCATTGGATCGTATGTAACACTTGTTGGATGATTAAAAAGTGTTGAACTAGTACCACTTAATCCTGTTGAACTTCCAGCAATTATTGTCCATTTAGAATCACCTATTATCCATCGAATAATATCATTTGCACCATAATTTGAAATAATAAGACTATTTGTTGATGAATCGAAAAGAAGACCATTAGGATAACTTAATTGTGTGTTATTTATTCCTGAACCATGACCGCCAGCAATAATCATACCTGTTAAATTACCAGGAAAATATTTCATAATACGATGATTATTAAAGTCAGATATATATATTGCATTAGAATTTGGATCTATATCAATACCATATGGACCACTAAACTGATTTAATACAGAACCAGAAGAACCTAAAACATTTTATCAAAATTAATAATTTTTCTATAAGGAAAAAAGGATTTATTAACCTGTAATACCCGCAATTTGTTTTCCATAAGTTGCACCATAGTTCCATAATTGAATTCGTTGATTACCTGAATCTGCTATATATAAATTATTATTTGTATCAATATAGAGAAATGTTTGAAAATTCAAATAGCTCATATTTATTCCTGACACTGCATTTGCTTGACCAGCTACTGTTGTACAAGTTAAATTTCTGATATTACATTTTTGAACTCGATTATTAAGTGTATCACTAATATAAAGATCTCCAAATGAATCAAATACTAGACTACAAGGATTATAAAACTGATACGATGTATTTCCTCTTATGCCTGCAGTACCAAACAAAGTTATACCACTTGTATTCCATCGAAGATAAGCTTCAAGAGTTAAAACAACAATAATAAGAAAAAACGTTTTCCATGTTAAAATTATATTTACAAGGTATATTTGTAGTTTTTTTCGTTTTTCTCATTAGAATAATAAGAATAATAGCTAGAATTATACCAAGAAGTATAAGATAAAGAAGAGTAATAAAAGACAGTAGTGCGCGTCGTCGTGAACACCGACAACAATATTCAATAAAATTCCTATGTTAAATATTATGAACTAATTAATTTGTAATATTTGTATTTACTGTTTCTTTTTATTGTTGATTGAACGATGATGATCATTTATTGGATTTCTTAAAGCTTCTATTGTTCCCGACCGCTATATTTCGAAGATTATTGAATAGAATGAAACAAAAACTGATATGAAATCTTACATCTTTATCTATAATATGAATATTTGATGTCGATTGATTATTAATATTATTCTAGAAAATAAATATTTCTATTTTAAAATAAAAGATTCGTTGAATTACTTGATGATCAATATTTTTTCCTATTTCATTTGGAATATTAATACTTTTCGATGGATTTTGATGAAACTATAATAAATATATAAAATATTTTCTTTCTAGATAGGTTCATTCAATTTTTCTATGTTAATTAGTTTGTTGTCTTTTGCACTATGAACAAACTTTTGAGAAAATAAACTGTCACCAAAAGAAAAGATTACTTTTTCATAGGTGAGAAACTTATATTTTGCTATTTCGATGTTTCTTCATCAAATTAATTTAGAATGTACTATTATTGAAGAAACCAAAGAAAAGAAAACTAGACGTCTGACAAATAAAAGAAATTTTTCTAAAAATAATTTAATCTCAATAAAGAATGACTTTGATCAGCTTCTTGTTCTTTTTTGATGAAAACAAATAGATTATTTTCATCGTATTTTGATAATACTTTAAATCCGTTTAGTCTTACCTGGAATGGTGGGCGAAGAGTTCTAATTACACTAACAGGATGTGTTGTACTTGTTAATTGCTTATTAGAATCTTCCCCGATAACTGATTTATTTGATCTATTATAATTTTGATGAACTGTTAAATGTGACAAACTCTATATAAATATGAAATAAAATAAAAACAAAATGATTAAAGATCTTCTTACATTATTACTCTCCTTATTATCTTTATGATTTAAAATTGAACGAACACTTTGACGTGGTCTAACAGATACATGGATAACTGACGACATTTGAGTATTTAATATCGTAGGTAAAGAACTCTAAATTAATATATCAATCAATAATAAAAACAAAAGAATGATCACAAAATTTACTTGATGGTTAAGAGAATTTCGATAACGAGGTAGTTTTTCAACACTTAATCTATTTGCTGGCATACGGCCTTCTTTCATTATTCGAGTTTCTGTTTTTTACTGACGCTCAGACCAACAATTTAATCACTAAAAGAAAGACTCGATATTGTTTTTTGTTGTATTTATATATTTGATCAACTTTGTATTATTATGAGAGAAAAAAATCAATTAATTTTTTTATAAATTTATAAATATGAATATGATTAGTTTATTGAGAGGCTTCGTTGGTATATTCCGGGTCAAGTTAAGTGAGCTCCAAATTTGGGTGTGGGTATGGGTGGGTGTGGTTGAAGGTAAGAGCGATACTCTTCACCTTGGCCTACAGTCACATCTATACCAGATCCACGCCCACATCCACCCACATTGTCAACATGCTTTTTTCTCCTCTTCAACTTTACTGTAAAATCTTGTGATTTCTACAGTATTTATTAAATATGATAAATAGGTAAGAAACGTTTTCTTTTCTTTTTCCACATTTACAATAAAGTCATGTCCATTGTTTTTAATAAGATTTATTAAATATAATAACTACGTAATAAAAGCTTTTTTCTTCTCTCCAACTTTACTCTAAAATCTTGTGGATTTATGGTATTTATTTAATATGCTTACTGGATAAGAAAAGCTTCTTTACTTTTTCCGTCTTTACAATAAAGTCCTGTCGATTGTTATGAGTTTTTAAATGATAGATGTGCAATTATAGTTATATTTTATAATGAATGACTTAGTCTATGATTTTTTTTAAATTCTTTTATGTTATATACCGAATAAAACAAATACTCATGAGATCAACAAAAAAGACTAAATCTTAATTATAAATTTGATGGAGATGTTGTATACTCATAGCAGGGAGGTGGAAAAAAGAATGACTTTTATCATGATCGTTGTTATTTACATAGGAATGTCTCTTAGCTATGGCAGAAAAAAGAAAAATATTTATTTCTTATATAAGTTAGATGATATAGAAGAAAACACTTTTATAACTGCGCCAGAAGGTTAGAAATAAATTTTATCACGGTAAGGAAGTATGCATCTTATAAACCTTCTCTCTTATAACTACTAAAAAAGTCAGCAAAAGATTCTTATTTTAGTCACAAGTTGTGATATAGGAAACAAAGAAAGATCAGTGATATGTTTAAAATATTTAGATTATTCAGCTTATTTTTTCAATTTAACAATGAACAATTCCTAGTACATATATTCAGTGAATACATCAACATATAATAACTATCAACGACACATTTCATATCCTCATCCATCGTAACGGCTATTGGCTCCTGGAATAAATAGTACGTATAAATTTATATGATGCATTTCGCTAGAAATAGTAATTTCGAGTTCTATTACGAACAATATTGTGAACAGCTCTCACAAAAGGGTTCTATCGATCACGAACTGTCTCTTGATTAATAGCTTCATCATTTCTAAATTTTTGTTTTTTAGTGGCCAACATTCCTGGTCAAAACTCTGGATGTTGGAATAATTTAAAGGAATGCATCCAATGTTTTAATTTGTTCCCATCTGTGCCACCTTCAACCGACAAATGCGTTCTTCGTATAGAGCGAATAACAACAATATTATTTATTATTTTACTAATCGCATTATTAATAATTCCTTTCTTCTATATACGATTTCTGACGGATACAGAAACTATTCAAACTTTAGTTGTTATGCGACCTAGTCTCGTCCAATATAACAACTTGTATACGTTACATTCACGGACTCTGCAATGTCCATGCACAGAAATTTCGATGAATTACGACAATTTTATTTCTGTCTCCCCCCTATTTCATCAAGTATGTAGCAGTGATTTTGTTAGTGATGTATGGATTCGTCATCTTGCTACGGACAATGGATCTACATTTTATGGGGACGACTTTCGAATAACAGGCGCACATGCATTTCGAGCCTTACGCATGTTTTGTGAACTAGGTAAGAACACGCTTAAGAACAATTTCGTCCAGTTCTATTCAAGTCAATATTTCAGTAAATTTGCCATTCCTCAAGTAATGTTTCAAGAACACATTTCATCAATACTAAATCAGTTTCAGTCATCAATGTCAGATAGGTTTTTATTATCTCTCAAGATGATTCAAGACACTACTCAAGTTAATGCATTGTTTTCTGGACTGCAAACAAACTATCAGCTGTATAGAAGCAAAGATACGGATAAAGTATTCGTGATGGCAAAGAATTACGATGGCTGCAGTTGTACTCTTTCAGCTAATTGTATTCATCAGTCGTCGATTTACGATTATAATACTATGACAAGATTATTCAATGTAACCGGTTTTTATACAGGATGCAATGTGGTTGAATCATTACTTCAATCAACTCTTGAATGTTTTTATAATCAAACCTGTATAGATAAATTACAAAATTATTTACTATCATCGCCAATACTTGTATTAGCTCTTGTCGACTCGCCATCGCTAAGTCGGTATCCGAAAACGACAACTATTAACAATCTTCTATCTAATTTAATGACAGAAGACTATATTTGGACATTATGGTATTCAAGGTACTACGAAGCGTGTAGTCCAGAATACTGTTCTTATCAGACCATTGCTAACAATACGAAAATTAATACAATTTACATTGTCTTTCTAATGTTTTTTATTCTGGGTGGTCCATTATCCGTTTTAAAACTTCTCATATCGGCGTTGACAAGAATCATCGTATGCTGCGTTCGAAAATCGCCAAGACAGATCGCTCCAGAACGGTCGATCATTTATACATAATTACTACTATATAAAAAAACAATTATGCTTCGCATGCTTTAAAAAAAATTCTTAGTTGCACGAAACAGAGACATACAATTGACAGATCAAAGAGACAAAATATTACTATATTTTTCTGTCAAATTAAAAGACTTTGCAACAAAAAAAATAAAAAAAAAGCTTCGCTTAAAAACAGACCTATGTACTCTTTTCAAATAATCTGAAGATGAAGGTAGGTGTTGATATTATTTCATTTAAAATATCAACAATTATGTATCTAATTTAATTATTTTACCATAATGTTTATTATTTTTAGACTTTAATATAATATTGAATGATTAAGAGTAAAATCTTGAGAGTGTGGCTGTGAGTTAAGAGAAGAGGCACCTACATCCTGATCAGACGACAAACAAGTAAACACACTACTTTTTTCCATATGATTCTCCCTCCCAGCGAGGGAAAATCCAGTCACATGTATATAAGTGGACTCTTAGAATATTTTTTCTCTCTATCTCCTTCTATATATATGTACACATATATTACCATTAACACTTTATATTTCAGATAGATTCAAAATGAACCAAGTAAGTTTTAAATGAAAATAAAATTTATAAAATTTTATTTTCTTAGGAATCAGCAACACCAGTACCCGAATCAGCAGCACCAGTAGAAAAATGGGCAAGTCAAAAACGATAGAGAAAATAATACATACTCATATTTCATATCTTTTAGCGTGATATACGAATGGCACCATCATCCACACTTTTTTGCTGCAAATGTACCGAAAATTTGATAGCGGGCCGAAATTATATCTATATGCTATACAGCAGTGGTTACCACGTAAGTATCATAATCTTTTTTTGTAGAGCGATCTACCCAGGTCGATGATTCATGAAGCAGTTTTCCATAAATTTCCAGCTAAAATCCTCAGGAAATCCACCATTTAACGGGAATACTGCTTCCGTAAAATTTCCGGAATATCACGGAACCGGCTGTTTCCGTGCTGAATTGTTCGACCTGGGTATTAGTTATTTTCTTCTTTTTTCTCTTTTAGTGGTACCACTGCGACTGTGCATCATCACACCCTCACTATTAATTGGCTATCCTTCGTCCATCGTCCATTGTCTTTCATTCCTCGTCCGTCTTCCTCCTGTCATCTTTTTTTTTGTTATAATGCAAGGTCAGAAACAAGGTGGAAATCTTCTTTTTTTTTATGTTTGTCTTTTTTTTAATAAAATTGATTTTTACCAAAACATGTCTTTTTATTTTTTTTCAAAGTTGATTATCATCAATGAGGAGAAGAATTGTAATTCGAAAGTTTCTCATTGTATTAGTTCTAATAGGAATGATGATATAAATACTGATTATGTAATAGCAATATAAATAATAGTACAGTTCACTGCAAAAAGTATTTACTAATTATTGGAATGCTCTTAATGTAATGAATAACACTACGTCTTCCCTTATAAAGCTTATCACAAGGGGAGTACGAGTATTGTTAATCTAGCATATAAATGTAATCAAAAATTCTGGTTTGCTTCTCAATGAAATAGTATTCACTCATTTTAACAAATTCTTTGTTACATAGTTATTTTGAAAAACAAATAATAATAGTTGAAATTGTTCCTAGCGAAAAAAATTAGTCTTATCTCATATGTCATGATTTAACGTGAGATTGTTACTTTGTTTCACATGCGATCATTAGTTAATGGGAAGTGAGCATGATTATAGTTATAGTTCCTATCATCAGAATCAACGTCTATTTATTTTATAATTGAGTAAGTACGAACAATTAATTCAATTGCTATTGTCAAATTATCATTTTGTCCATCAGAATATGATTGATGCGTCAAAGCTGTCATAAATACTTGACATTGGAATAAAAAATCAAGATTCAGACAAGAGACATTTACACATGAAAGTGAATAAGAATCTACATTTATTAGCAGCTGTCATTTTTTTTGAAATAGAGGCACTTATAGCTGAAGATAGATACTATATTACTGTAACACATTACATAAAGAATATTTTTTATTGCTTATAAATAAAATGTATTGGAACAAAAGACATCAGCATTTTTATTCTGAATCTGACGCCAGAATATTATAGATCGTCTTGAATTTTCCTCATGATGATCTAGCAATCACGAGATAATATATATCCTTGAAAAGATAGTTTATGATATTACATAAATAATCTATAAAAATTATTCAAATCTTTGCATAATAGTTGATTAGGTTTTTTTTATATATATTTCTTTTTCCCTTTGCTGTATGATTATCAAGTGTATTATGATGCAATAGGAACAAATGAATACTAAATATAATGATGATTATGCAAATAGTCATTCATATTCAAAAACAGAAAAAAAAGAATACTATCATCAACAATTGCTATATGTGTTGAGAGTTAAGTATCCAGTATAACCTATAAGATATGTCTATCCCATATATATATATATATTGATGTTAAACAAATCTGATTATATAGGAAAGTAAATAGAAGATACTTGTTTTGTTTGACATTCTCTGCAAGTCGATCAATGTCTTTAATCAAATCAATCATTTGTATATCTAAATTTTTGTTTGATGTAATTTATTTGTTTTAATATCATTGATACAAACATTTATTTATACAAGTAAACAGCAACGGGAAAATATAATAATAATAATAATAATGATAATGATAATAATAATAATAATAATGATAATGATAATAATAATAATAATAATAATAATAATAATAATAGTAAAAGCTGAAGATTGTATTGTAGAGTTATTGAATGAGAAAAAGAAAGAAGAGGAAGAAGAAGCAGACAAGATAGACAAAAAAAACGAACAATAGATATTGAGATAAAGAATTAGACAACAGCCCCAAGAAAAAAAACAAACGATGTATATAATCACCGGTAGTGCTGTTAAGAATATACAACTTTTGTTTTTCTTCTAATAAGAGATGATTAAAAAAGATACTAATCTACATATGTATTTAAAATTCAATGTTCATTCATCATATGGATTTGTATGAACAATAACATATTTATCATTATCCACATGTATACGTAATTTAGATTTATCCGATTGTAATGCACAACAGAAACAACAACTAAGTATTGTTGTAAATAAACTTGCTCCAATAGCAGCAACAGTTAACCAAAAAGCTAAACCTAAACGTTCAACATTAATAATCCATGGATTTAATGCGACAATAAATGCTTCTGTTTGTTCAAATTCATAGGTAAAAGCAGGTCGATGTGAACGTTCTTGTATCCATTCATATAAGAATATTCCTAAACCACCAGCACCACTTAAAAATGATGCAAAAGAAAATAAACTAACAAATGCAAATGGTATTGAATAAAATCGATTAATACAATTTATACAAAATAATATTAATAATGCCATAAATGTTAATAATGGTGCAGTAACAAATAAAAGAAGCATAATTAAATGACGTATACGTTTAGTATAATAATGAAAATCACGTGGTGAATTTGAATTTAATGGTATATAGCGTGGTATACCATGATTATCAAGTGATATTGATTCCCACATACATTTTTCATTTTTCCAATAATAACGTGTTTGATTTGCTAAACGATTACAGCCATCTTCATCAATATAGGATGGACAATCAGGTATATTGTCACATTTTTTTACCTGAAAAATTTAAAAACAAATTATAAAATTTTTCAAATAAAATCAAATACATACACAAGATTCTAATTCTTGACAATAAATAAATGAGTCATTACATGATTGAGGAGATACTATTGAATTTGATTGAATTTTATCTTCGAGATTTTTTTGTGTCTTAATTGTTAATAAATTAAGCCATTTATAATCCAAACAATAACCAAATAAACTGTATCGTGAACGAAATGCATGACGAACAAATTGTGTTTCTAATTGAATACTTTTATTATTTGTTGGAATACTTTCTTGTTGTTTATTTGTTATATTATATTCATAAATCAATTTATTATCAATAAAATTCCAATGAGTACTTAAAAATGCATAACAATATAAACCAATTGATACGATCATTGGAAGAACAATATTAACAACGAGTATACTGACCTTCATTGTTGATCTATTTATCTGAAAAAAAAATAATTTTTATAGTACAAAGAAATTAAAAGAATATCACA
>CAJNOI010000047.1:0-14375 GCA_905250115.1 Adineta steineri | reverse complement strand
AGTACAAAGAAATTAAAAGAATATCACAATGATAGATGATAAGCAGAAAATAATGATCGATACACCCGTTGAGAGTATACTTTATTGATGATTGTGACATATCATCATTTCCATAGATGAGATTTATAGTCTTCTTTGTAGATATTTTTCTTCGATAGCTATAAAACATTAACCTTTTCCTTCTGTCTCTATTTCTCTCTTTCTCTCTCTCTCTCCCTTGCGTTTCTTATTCACATAAATACAATCATCGAATGATTTCTTTTCGTATGTGTTCAATAAATATACACTTCAATCAAGAGAAAAAGGCATCAGTAGAAGAAACACTACGCGTTATAATACTACTATTCCTGTCCAATCAAGCACCTAAACAAGAAAGACGAATAAATACCTACAATACGAGCGAATAATCGTGTATATACGTAGGCGTGCCTTGACCCCCACTGGCTGATCGTCATACACATACATACATACATACATACATATATTCATATAAAGTCGATTACGTATTCATCATTCAATATTAAAACGCCGGCACATACAAAATACAATGAATGGTTCATCTAATTTATTTGTGTGTGTATGTGCGCACAACCCTCAGAGACTTGTGTATACGTATACATATATGTGTGTGTGTGTGTATGGGAGAGGTAATTTGATGCAGACTGACAAGAAATATAAAAACGAGAAAAAAGTGCGTGACCAAAAATCTCTTTGTCAATGATGAAAGATGGAAATATGAGAATGATTTATAGTGAATAATAGATATAATGAGTGTTCATCAAGCGAAATATCATATCCTTGAAAAAGTATATATGCTCATAAAAGCAGTGTTAATTATTATTTTAAGACTATTGAAGAGCAATGAAGCAATACATATAAAACAAAAGAAAAATGCCGTTAATAATAAATATGATAACATAAAAAATAAACCGCATAGAGATACATACTGATAGCTACAGATAGGCAGAAGTAGAAGAAAAAAAAGAAGAAGAAGAAGAAGAAGCGAGTAACCAGCTGCAAAAGCATCAGAGAATGAGTGACTGATGAAAGAGAGAGAGAGGGAAGAAAAGAATCAGATAAAAATATTAATCGAAACTATGTGAATAGGAATTGACATATATGCTAGTTATAAGATAATTTTATCATAATGTTTCAACCAGTACATATCTTTTTCTTTTTACCCGCCTAGAGAATTATGTTATTAGATTAATTAGAATTACAATGACTAATATCATTTATTGATATCAAGACTAATCAAAAAGAAATATTTACCTTTTGGTTATTTAAACAAAAAAATTAGCAGATGTTCATCATAGAAAAATTTGATAAATCGTTGATAGAAAAAGTCAAAGCTTATCATTATCATTATTATAAGATTAATGCTAACCTTGATCATGTCATTCCAGACGCTGGGTAATTCTATGATCAATAGCATGTTAATGAGAATAATCTACATGATAGCAATTCAAGGAACATACCATGATACTCTTCGCACTATGCATATATATATATGCATTAAATCAGAGAATAAAGGTTAAATAGAAAAAAAGATTTATTCTAACAATAACTAAGCAATTGAATAAATTTATTTCTAATTTCTTTTTTTTTGTTGAAATAAAATCCTTGAAAATGAAAATATTGTTATTTTAAACGAGAACAAAGAGTAAAAGATGCCTTGGCTTTTTTCTTCTTCTTCTTCTTCATACATATTTATAATGAAATCAAGTGAAATGCTGGAAGAATTATTAACAATGCGTTCTTGATCTATATGCCTTTTATATTTATGAAATATCGAAGTTTTGTCTATCTACATATAAATTGATTTAGATTTATGATGTTGACTAGCGCCGTCTATTGATTTAATTATCGATTTGGACGGTCAGACACCTCTTATATTTCAAGAAAAAGAAGAAAAAAAAGCGATGCACACATATATACAATCGGTCATGCATTGTTTTTATATTCACATTTGCCAATTTCTCTATTTAGATATTTGAAAACAAATGACTGATACACGAACATTATCATCATCATCTTCATCAACGACAAATCATGTCAATGGTACTAATACAACACCTACTTTACCGTCTGATTTAAATAATGTTAATGGTTTAACAACTTATGTAAGTTTTTTAAATTAAGAATATTTTTATTTCAAAAAAAAGTTCTTAATTTAAAATAGGTTAATACAATTTTCCATCAAATGGAAGAAAAATTTTTAGCTGCAAGTGATCAAGTTATGAATCGTATGAATGAATTAGGTAGAAAAATAGATACACTCGAATCAAATCTTGGTGATATTATTTCGCATTTACCGGCAGAAGAATCAACAACATCGGGATCATCACCATCACTTGTACCAACACAACAACAACAGACAAAATCATGATCAAATTTTTATCTTTACGAATAGGATGTTTGTTCTCTTTTCTCATTCGAAATTTCCATAGTTATAGATATGATTTATATGTACATGAAATAAAACCAGCAGATACAATTAATATTATTTTTTTTGAAATTTACTGCTATACTAAAATAATTTATACTATATATTCTCGAGCTCTTAGCAACGACATCTAAAATTAATACTCTTTTTCGCTTGGCTTTTGAAAGTATTCATATATTTTATTAAAAAATTCTAAATGAAAATCTATTGTTTTGACCTTAATCATCTTAGTATAACTTATCTATATTCTTTTAACTATACAAATGAAAAATAATTATGAACAGATATCTAATATTATTTTACTCTATATCCATTGACTTTGAATATAAATTTTTTGGTTAAAAAAGAAACAAAAATCTGTATCATTAGATATAACTTTGTTATCTTTATTTACCTCTATGTATTTGGTGATAATCAAAGGTGTCTATGTGTATGCATTTTCATATATTTAACTTATATAATGGATGTTGCTAATATTTTCTTTTTCATTCTTTTAAGATGTTTGCCAGTATTTTGTTTCTTGTGATATCGTTTCTAATTGCATCAGCTGATAATAAAGTTGGAGCTAATATTCCGAATTTAGATGGATATTATTATATGTCAATACCCGATAATGATAATCAATATGTTTTTAATATTGATTATTCACCTTCTTTCAATCGACATATAGTTACTGTTACTGGACAATCATTAGCTTGGGCAACAGCTACAATAAATATAACTAATGATACGTCAATAGATCTCGTATGTGATAATGGAAATATTTTGTCTGGTATCATTAGTTATTCAACAGATTTACCAACAATTTGTTGGCCAAAATTCAAAGATTTTACATGTTGGAAACATCTTCTATCAAATATTACACGTATTCATGTTATTAATATGTAAATTTTTTATTTCGTATTTCTAATAAAAATAATATTTTTTGATTAGGAATCATTTAGATGTTGGTTATAATGGTATTCCAACAACTGGTTTTATAAATAATATTCTTAATATATATTTTCATCAATATTTTCCTCGTGCAGCTATTTTAGCTGAACAAATTCGTCGAATATCTCCTTATGATACATTTGTATATACGACACATCCTTGGTTACTTAGTATGTTTTTTGATTGTCCATCGAATTTAGTTCTTGCTGGAATTCAATTAAAATGTCCATCAAAAGATGAATTAGAATTAATTGAAAGAGCAATACGTACTGGTGCAATCACATGGCATGCTGGCGCAATGAATATGCAATATGAATGGATGGATGAACGAGCTTTAAATCAATCATTAGATTTATCTGTTTCATTAGCAAAACGTTTTAATGTTCCTGTTCCGTGTGTTATTAGTGTACGTGATGTACCTGGTATACCAATCGCAATTATTCGTTCATTAAATCAATATTTTTCACAATATTGTTCGTTTAAATCGATGGTTACAGTAGGAGTTAATGCAGGTAAGATGAATTTCGAATAATCATAAAAGAATTTTGTTTTAATTTTAAGCGGTAACGGATGTTGATGTACCAAAAGGTGTATTTCGATGGGGAACAAGTGATGATTTAAGTGTACTTGCAACATGGCATGTATTTGGTTATCCAAATAATCCTGGTTCAACATTTGCAAGTCCAGGTGGTTTATCACTTGATGATCTTGTTATAGTACCAGAAATTGGTATTGGTTTAGCATTTGCATTTCGTACTGATAACCAAGGTAAAATTTATTTTAGAAAAAAAACTATTATTCATATATGTATTCATAGGACCACCAATGTCAATTGCTGAAATACGTCAAAATCATGAAATTCTTCGTCAATCATATCCAAATGCTCAAATAATTTCATCATCTTTTCAAAATTTTCTTGAAGATATAGCTGGTATCGCACCTGAATTGGAATTATTTGATCGAGATATATCAGATTCATGGTTACAAGGTATTGGATCAGATCCAAAACGTGTTCAACAATATCAAGCATTACAAAGAGCATTAGCAACATGTTTTGAACGTAAATTATGTACTACAGATGATGATCAATTAGTTAATGCAAGTCGATATCTTATTAAAATTCCTGGTAAATGAAAACTAATATCCTTCTACACTAATATTTTTTCTAATATTTTCTAGAACATACATGGGGTTTACCATCATTATATGATGAAATTAATTGGAGTAATAAACAATTTGAAAAAGTTGTTAATACAATGCAAACATATAATAATTGTCGATTAGCTTGGCTTGAACAACGAAAATTTTTTGATTTATACTTAGAAACTGTTAATGATCATCCACTCTATAATTTAATACAACAAGAACTTCGTTCTGCATTTGATAATGTTAAAAAACCTAATTTAGATCATTTTAAAGCTGTTTCACCAATAGAAACATTCGTATTATTTCCAAAATCATCCAATCCAGTCCATGTTTCATTCGATAAAAATTTAGGATCAATTTCAAATTTATCGCGTAGTAATACTATTTATTGGACAGATAAAACTTCTCAATTAGGAACCTATGTTTATATAACATATAATGAAACAGATTTTGATCATTTAACCGATACATATGGAAATCCAGGTACACAAATAATTTTCAATTCAAGAATAATAATTTTAATTTCTAGGTTATGATAAACCAAATTCAACTGTAAATGCTAAGCCTGCTTCACAAGTTTGGTTACCATCATTGAAAAAATTCTATCGTTCTCGAACTGATGACAATACTTTCCTTGCTTTATTAAATCTTGATAGTACTACAACTGAATTATATGGTGGTTTTGGTGAAATATGGTTAACATATAAATTTCTTGATGAAACATCTCTTCAACTTGAATGGATGGGTTTAAATAAAACTGCAACACGTCTTGCTGAAGCATCAATGATAAAATTTTTACTTCCAATGCAACCATCTTGTTCATTAATTCAATATGATACAAAAGTTGATGTTCAACAAGCAGCAAATAAATCATCCTATTTTCAACGAGGTGTCGATACATTTTCATGTCAAACAAGTTTATCATCAAAATGTTTTGTTACACTCAATGTTAAATCCTATGATGCACCTATTGGTTTGTTTGTTTGTTTGAGAAAATCTTTATTAGTCATTTTTTTTTTCGTAATTTTAGCTTGTCCAATATTACAAGGTAAAGAGCCAACAGCTCTTCCATTTCCAGCACCAGGAGATTCACCACCATTAGATGGTATGGCATATAATCTACATAATAATGTTTGGGATACAAATTATATTTATTGGTATCCATTAGTCAATGGTGATGAATCATGGAGAGCTCGATTTTTAATAACTTTTGATGGATCATGTAGTTAATACAATTTTTTTTGATTATCTTAATATTTATTATTACTATCGTAGTTGTGATATTAATTTTATTAATTGACTTTTTTTTCTATTTTGAATATTATAATATTAGTAGTGGCTTTATGATCAAATATGTCTATTCCTTATAAAATTATTTTCAAATATTGTAAATACTAAAATATAATCTAATATTCTTTCAGAAAGAATCGGTATGTGTTACCGAAAATAAATTATTCTTCATAATCGAGCAAGTGTCTTTGTATTACTAATGTTAAAGATTAGTAGTGTATCTTTGTTTAAGTAGAACAGTGTCATCTATATCTGATTAATTTTCATTTCTCGGAGACTTGAAAATAAATTCAAATATATATATCACATTCGATTGGATATTATAAATTGGAAACGTTATTTTTTCTTTTCTTTTCTTCCTTCTATCTTCAATAGTTATTTTTATTACCACGTGCTAACTCCTCGATATTTTTAATATGAATAAATCATCTGATCAACTAGCACAAGATAAATCAGTAGATCAACGAACAGTAAAGAAAGTAGCTAGTTTTGAGCCAAGAGAACAAACTATGGAAGTACAAAATAATCATCGAATGACTGTATGTATAATAAAATGATAAGAAGATATTTGTTTTGTAAACTTATTAATTGAATAGAATGGTTCAACTGAACTTGATAAAATGATACCAGAAGATATGACATCAAAGGAATATTATCTTGATTCAACTGCACATTTTGCTGTTCATGAAGTTCGTATGAATTGAAAATGAAGTTAACATTTTTTTTTGTAAATTTAATTTTCATATTAGGAATTATTAAAAGATGAAATTCGAACAAAAACATTTCGTAATGCTATGATAAACAATCGACATTTATTTAAAGATAAAGTAGTATTAAATATTGGTTGTGGTGTAGGTATATTTAGTTTATTCGCAGCTAAAGCTGGTGCCAAAATGGTTATTGCGGTAAAGTTTGTCTTTTAGTTTTTTTCAAAAAAAATAATTTTGTATTTATTTCAAATAGGTTGAAAAATCAAATGTTATTGAATATGCTAAACGAATTATTCGTGCAAATCGATATGATAAAAGTAAATTAATAGTATTGAGATTATCCTTAAAACAATTTGTTTTTTGATAGTAATTAGAGTCATTAAAGGAAGAATTGAAGATATTGAATTACCTGAAGGTATTGATAAAGTTGATATTATTATTGCTGAATGGATGGGTTATTGTTTATTTTATGATTCAATTATTCAAAGTGTTATCTATGCTCGCGATAAATTCCTTGTAATTATTATTTTTAAATTTCAGAATTTATCTAAATATTCAATTGTTTTAGAAACCTGATGGCTTAATTTTTCCTGATCGTGCAACAATGTACATGGTCGGTATTGAAGATCGCGATTATAAAGAAGATAAAGTTGAATGTAATTTTTTTCCAAAAAAAAAAACATATTTAATTTTGAAATTATTTTTTCTAAAAACTAGGGTGGTCTACTGTTTATGGTTATAATATGAGTTGTTTAAAAAATTACGTTATGCGTGAACCATTAGTTGATACCGTCGATAAACGTCAAATATGTACGGATCATTTTCCACTTAAGACATTCGATTTAAAAACTATGACTGTTAATGATATAAATGTCCATAGTAAATTTCGACTTCGTGCTTTACGTGATGATTATGTACATGCATTTGTTACATATTTTATTGTTGAATTTACAGCATGTCCACAAAGAACAGTAATTAATACTGGTATAAATATTTATTTACAAAAGAAAAATAATTTCTTCTAATTTGTATGTATATTTTTTCTTCTCTAGCACCTGGTGCTGGTTATACACATTGGAAACAAACTGTTTTCTATTTTCCTGATTATGCAACAATAAAACAAGATGAACAATTAGAAGGAGAATTCTCTTGCAAAGTTAATCTTGAAAATACAGTAAGATTTTTTCAATAAATATCGATTTATTTGATTTATGTTTTTTAGAAAAAACTTGATTTTGAAATTGATTTTCAATTTAATGGTAAAATTTCAAATATACAAAGTCAAAATCGATATTTCATGAAAGGTTAATTTCAAAAAATGTTTTTTTTTTGAGTGTTATTCACATGATGTTTTTTTTACTTTGAATAAAGTGAAGAATCCGTAGAAGAAGATAATAAAGCTTTTCTTGTTCGTTCATGATCATCTTCACATAAGATTTGATTATTATATAAGAAATATCGATCACCAACACAAAATCTATAACCATAAAAAAAGAAAATAGATTGAAATTTTGTTTTGATAGAAATAATTAACAAACTTTTGTTGACATTCATAACATGAAAAACAATTTAAATGATAAACAAGTTCTCCACAACGCATTACTAAATCAAATGCTGGAACTAAAAAAAACTATATATTTTAGAATTTGAGAATGAATTTTTTTCTTTACTGAGTCTTTGACAACTTGCACAATGACCAGTCATACCAAATAAACGTAAATAATCACGTTTACATAGTATTAAATTAGCTTTTAAATATAATGTTGAACCTGTTTCACCTAAACGACAATCACAACAAGCACATTTTAAACAATCTTCATGCCACATTTTATCTAAAGCTAAATATATAAGAATGAAATAGATAGAATTACAAATCGACAAATAATCTTTACCTTGAAGCATATATCGATCATTAATAATTTGATTACAATTAGCACAAATATAACTTTTATTTGTCGAAAGAATATTTGTATTTGTCATTATCTTTAAAAGAAGAAAAATCTTTTAAAAAAAAAAAAAGTTACAGAATAAATCTCGATTTGCCTAAGAAGAAAAAGAAAATTTGATTAAAGCGACAGACAAAGAACAGAAGCAAAAAAAGAATGAATGATGATGATGATGGCATTCGGGGGTCCTGTTTTTAATTAAAATAAGTGTGTATAGATGTGAAGATTCCATCACGGTCAATTAGTAGGAAAAAAGAAGAAGAATGAGCCATCTGTCGCGTACATTATATTATAGTGAACATTTCAATTTTTTTCCTATATGAGCGTCAGCAGTGTAAAAAGGAAGAAGAAGAAGAAGAAAAGGTAATATAGATGCAAATTACATTTGTCATCTTTCATTTCATATCTCTCTAATATACGCGATCAATATGTCCTATGGATCATTGTGTCGACCATATTGTCATCTCATCCAATTTCTTCTTTTCTCAATTCTCATGAGGCATATTCTCTCTTCTTTTTTTTCTTCTTCTTCTCTCGAACAACTAATTACAAAGAATAGCACAATGATGGGCAAACTATGATAACTGCACCGTATGTGTATGTTATGCCGGAGAGAAATTGGAAAGCGCCAATAAACGACAGTATTAGTAACAGCAGTTATAATGGATAGCAAAGAGAGATAATTCATTCCCGCAAACCAATTAACTATTAGATTGAAGAACTAGCTATATGATTACTCATTGCTTTTTAACAACAGACGTGCGTGTTTGATGAAAAGATGATTTTTATGAACAAGAAGCGTGCTACACGCAAAAAAATACGCACAATCACTGGAAGGCTAATTTTTTCAACAGAATGTCTATGAAAAAGAAAGCAAATGGTCATTTTTAATTTGATACTCATATGTCAATTGACTTTTTATAATTAAATTCTATTGATTAAAATAAGAGAAAAGATATTAGTAGAAAGACTATTGTTTAAATATCTAATTGAAATGATATGATATGGAAAAATATTTATTATTTAGAATTTTTTGTTTCGTATCATTGTTAATGTTACTTCTCTTATTGTCTAAGTTGAAGATTCTTTTTTTTTTCATTAGAAAAAATAACTTTATAATTGCTTTATTTTTTCGACATAGATTAAGTATCTATTGTTATGTTATATTACTTCCTATTAATTATAATAAATCATTAATAAGACAGATAAGAGAATCGATACAATTTTCACCAATTATCTTAGATTTATTAGCAAAAAAACACACGATATGATATACTAAATTTATCTACTATTTAATATAAAAATTTAATGTGATAAAAGAAAAAGAATTTCTTAGATAATAGTTAATTATTTATGAATATTCAATAATCTAGTATATAATTTACGGCGTCATAGTTGATTTATTGTCAAAAGAAATATATTTCACAATTAAAACAGTCATGTTTCATTCATCGTATGACGCGTGTTATTGTTTATGTTATTGCATAATAACATAGAAATGATATTCATATAAAAGCATGCTTGCTTTTATGTATACTTAGTAGTTCTTTAACTGTGCACGTTTGAAAATCAAGAATGGCTGTGTCATTAAATAATTCTATTCAACCTCAAAATTATGATTATTTTCTTGTACTTGATTTTGAAGCAACATGTGATGATGAAAAAAAAATTCAACCTTCTGAAATTATTGAATTTCCTGTCTTGAAAATTAATGGTCGAACATTTGAATGTGAATCAACATTTCATTCATGTAAATTGAAATAATCATAAAATTCCATAAATATTATTGTTTCCCTTTAGATGTTAGCCCAACAGTTCATCCTCATTTAACGAAATTTTGTACAGAATTAACAGGTATAACTCAAGATATGGTAACTAATCAACCAACACTTGATGTTGTTCTTCAACGTTTTCATACATGGCTTCAAAAGGAGAATCTTCTCGATCCACAAGTTAAATCTATTTTTGTTACTTGTGGTGATTGGGATTTAAAAACAATGTTACCTAATCAATGTGATTATTTTAAATTCGAACGTGCTAGATATTTTAATGAATGGATTAATATAAAAAGACCGTATAATGAAGTATTAGGTAAAAAACAGCGTACTGGAATGATGGAAATGTTACATGGTCTTAATATTCAACATACAGGCAGACATCATAGTGGTATTGATGATTGCAGAAATATCGCAGAAATTTTGAAAGTATTAGCACAACGTGGACATGTTTTTCACGATAGTAGAAAGAAATAAGAATTGAAAAATTGTTTTTATTTTGTTGATTTTAATGGCGAGTAAAACTTCTCTGTGGATTTTGTTCATTCAAATCAATAAATGGATTTAAAACTTTATGTTTCATAAGATAAACAGGATTCTTATTTGTTGAATCAATCGATTGCTTATTCATGACGAAATTACAACAATTTGTTGTGAAAGTATCTTAAATAATAATATTTTTACACTGAAGGCCTAAAATAAATTTTACTTGTCTTTATCGGCATTTTATCTTCGAATAATTGTTCAATATATTCTTTCATAAAATTATTTAACTAACAAAATATAAATCAATAAGTTGTTACTACGGTAATCTGTGTATATAGTACTTAATTATTCATAAAAAGAAAAAGATCGGTAAAAAAGTGTAGTCTTAATCTCATAAAACAAAGCAACAGCAACATGAACAATCGACAAAATAGTAGTAGACGGATTGAAAATTTACAGAACAAACATAATCACATTAATCCGAGAGACAATATCTTAACAATCGAACGAAAGAAAAAAAAAGAAGCTTATTCTTTTTACGTCATATATTTCGATCGGTTTAAATGTATAATCAGTGTTCGTTCATGTTTCATCATTATTGTAATCGAAAATACGAACGCATTTCATGGTGTTTGATATTATTTTAAAATATTAATCTTGATTATTAGACAACAATGATACTCACACGAAATCTTTTATTCATATTCTTTATCAAAGGTATATTTCATTTGTACTAATTAATAGTATCATTCATGAATTTAGTTTCTATTCTTCTTGCTGCTGAACAAAAATTTAAAATTGTATGTTATTTTGCAAATTGGGGTAAAATATTTAAAAAATGATTTATTTGTGTGTAAAAGATACTTTTTTTACTAGCGGTAAAACGTCCCGGCGGTGGTTCAATGACACCGGAAGATATTGATCCTTGTTTATGTACACATGTTATATATGCTTTTTCTGAAATGGATAATAATCAATTAACACCAATGGAAAAACATGATATAAAAGATGGAAGTCAAGCAGGTATATATGAATTTGATGTATAATACGTTAAGAATTTTTATTAAGGTTTCTTTGAACGATTTAATGCTTGGAAAAGTGTAAATAAAAATTTAAGAACTCTACTAGCTGTTGGTGGTTGGGTAGGAATTTTTTTTTTCTGAAAATATTTTATAAAATTGTTTTATATAGGATATGGGAATGAAAGATTTTGCAGGTAAGGATAATCATTCTTAATATATAGATAAGTAAAATATTGACAGATACAAGTACTTTTATCGAAATTTAATTAATAGGTATTGTCAAATCGGAAAAAACAATGGTAAAATTTGCGGAGTCAGCTGTAAAATATTTACGAAAACATAAATTTGATGGTCTTGATCTTGGTAAATGAATAAATGAAGTATTTTTTAAACAAATTTTATTTATTTTTCGTTTAGATTTCGAATACCCTGGTAATTAATCTCTATAAAATAATTTAGATAAATTCTATTGAATAATAATTAGGTGTTGATTGGAGAGATAGTCCCAAAGAAGATAAACAAAAATTTACAAGAATGTGTGAAGTTAGTATAGGAAATAGAAGAAAAATAAATAAATTTTTTTGATAAGATTTTATATGAAACATTTGAAAAAGAAGCAGAAGCTAGTGGTAATGAACGTCTTCTTCTTACTGCTGCTGTCTCAGCTGCAAAAATTAATATTGATAAAGCATATGAAGTCGATAAACTTGTTCCGTAAGTTAATTGTTTTTTTTGTTAAGAAAATCTTCGAAATTTGATTTATTTATAGAGTAATGGATTGGTAAGAATAAAACAATTGAAATCATTTTATTTTCATCTTATAAATAAAGGTTTAATTTAATGACATATGATTTTCATGGTTCATGGGATCAAAATCGTGCACATCATTCATCACTTAATAGTAAAGATAATGAAAAAGATGATACAATGTATATTGTATGTATTATAAATATTGAACTTTTTCTTGAAAAAATAATTTCTATTTAATATAGGATTTTGCTGTAAAATATTATCAAAAATTGGGTATGCCAGCTAATAAAATAATGTTAGGTTTAGGAACATATGGACGTGGTGATACACCAGCTATGCCTTATACTGGATTTAAAGGTGAAAGTGGTTTTGTAGCGTATTATGAAGTATGAGTGATATATTCATATATCTTGCTGTTTAGAAAATATTGAAATATTTAGAGTTGTATTCAAATTGTTTGTGAAAAAATGAAAGAAACATGGGATGCTAAACAACTTGTACCATTTATAACTGGTCCATATAATCAACCGAAAGCTGGTGTAGAAAATGTTCGAAGTATGAAATATAAAGTAAGATAAAAGATTTATTTGATTAATATGAAGTTTTGAAAATAAAAAGGCTAATTATATAAAACAAAATAATCTGGGTGGTGCTATGATATGGACTCTTGATATGGATGATTTTCGTGGACAATTTTGTTGTCAAGGAAAATTTCCTTTAATAAAAACAATTAAAGCTGTCCTACATGGACAACTTAAATTACTACCAAAAGAAAAAATGTGTTCAACTTGTCCAACTAAAGAATATAAAGGTATAAAGAATAGATTAACACATAAAAAACAGTGTATTTTGTTTAGATTTCAAACCTAATTCTCAACCTCAACCACAAATAACTGAAAAACCAACTAAAAAACCCAAGAAATCTAAACGTGATGCAGAAGGACCAAGTACGACACGCTTTTTTTTGCGGAAATGGAAAACGAGACATTTTATTCTTTAGCACCAGAAGATGTATGTGAAGAATTAAAAGATGGTCAATGGCCAGATCCAACTGATTGCAAGAGTTACTTCCTATGTCGAGGTGTGGGTAGTCAATGGGGAGAACAAAAACGTGAAATATGCTATGCTGGTAAGGATAATAAACTTCTTGAGTATCAAAGAAAATATCGATTTATGTAAAACTATAGTATATAAAGGAATTACTTCTTTTGCCATCATCAAAAATGAATTACATATAACTTTGCTGATTTTATCAATCTAGGGAAGAAATTTTTATACTAAATCTTGTGATTATTATGTTTAATAAATTTATAGCTTAATTTTTCATTCATTTTATTAAAATATATAATCACATCTTTTCATCTCATAAATAAGAAATGAAAAATGCCATTCATATGAACAAAACTTATATTGACATTGAATTTCATTTCAAGAGCAAATGAGTGTATACTTATATCAATAATCCTCTTTTTAGGTTCTTATTTTGATCCTAATGATAAAACATGTAAATGGGTTGGTGCTGATAAGGTTTGTTTTATTTTCTTTTTTTCTAACATATTTATTTTACTCTTCAAATATCTTCAGATTAATTGTGAAGAACTTGTCGAAGGTTATGAAAATCCCGTTGCTGGCGTAACAGGTTCACCAGGAGATGATGCTGATGATGTTGAAGATGAAGATATAACAAGTGATATGGGTACATCATCGAAAACAAAGAGTAAATCATCATCATTATCAGCATCATCATCAAGTAAATCAATGTCAATATTAAGTCGATCGGTATCAGAATATGATACATGTACACCTGAGAAATCTGTTGAATTTGATCCTGTACAAGGTAATTGATAAATTCCTAGTTTTCTTTTTTGACA
>CAJNOI010000046.1:549371-610132 GCA_905250115.1 Adineta steineri | reverse complement strand
CAGCAGCAGCAGCAGCAACAACAACAACAACAACAACAACAACAACAGCAACAACAATTGCAACAGCAGCAACAGCAACAAATGTACAATTATTCAGCTCGACCCCAACATTTTGAACAACAAAATCGTTATTATCCTAATCGATATCCATCAATGATGTCACCTTATTCTTCTTATCCTTCTTATCCATATCCATCACATAATCAAGTAAGATCAAAAGGATAATTAATTTTTTCTTTCAAATATTCATTTTCATCTTCTTCTTTTTTTTTCTATCTTAGCAATATCCGATGTCTCAACATTATAGTTATGCATCATCAGCAAGTTCTGCAGTTAATGTGTCATCGACACCACAACAAAATTCATCATCAATGATAATGACAGCCACATGTGCATCAGCGTCCTCCACTCTACCATCATCGATGAATCTAACTCAAAATAGTCATCCTTCATCATCTAATTATGGATCATCATCATCATCATCATCAACATCTTATGATCCACTTTCATCACATGTTACTCATTCACCATCGAATACAACAATTGGAACAGGAAATGTCTATCCTCCATCATACTATCGACAGTCATCGTTACCATCTTATTCAAATTCGTTACCTCAACAACAACAACAACAACAACAACAACAGCAGCAACAATTGGCGAGACAAATATCGTCGAATTATTCAATGACACCAGCTGTTTCTTCAAATCCAACGACATCAAATGTTAATTCTTCATCAGCGTCTTCGCCTGCTCCTCCATTCAGATAATAAATCATTTCACTCATATTATTATTATTATTATTACTACTATTATTTTTCTTTATTTGGCCCGTGTCGGATCTCACATCTATCTCTGTATGAATGTCGCTTCTCGCAATACGATGCAATCGCTACATACACACAAAGATCTACATTTTTTTTCTGTCTCTCTCTCTCTCTTTCGTTTATACAACTCTTATATACATAACAAGCCCGGTGCTCTCTTTCTCTCTCTCAATTCTATCTATTTTTGTTTTGCTTTGTCCCTCTTATTCTCATAAAACTTTGTACAAAATAACTTCTTTCATTCAGCTGAAACAAAACATCAGCGTGTGTGTACGTGTGCATGTGTGTTCGTAAATGTGTCATTCTTTTTTTTTCTTTTCTTAATGTCGTTGTTGTTTCTCTTCTTTTTTTCTTTCTTTTTTTTTCTTGATTTCTTTCGTTTTGTTCGATTAATTCGAATTTGTTAGATTTGTATTCACAATTGTGCAGCTTTCATTTCTCTACAAAAAAGCAAAATAAGATAATGAAAAGATTTCAAATCGTCACGATAATGTTGTCGTGTACATCAAATGTTTTTTTTTTCTTCTTTTCTATTTAATGAATTTCAAATGATGATCAATTGATAATGAAGTAGTTCTTCAAGTAAAAGTGAGCATTTTTATCTTAAAATAAATGTACTAGTTTCTGGTACATCTAAGTGAGCAATAGTATATCTGAGTATCCGATTACTCTTTATGTCATTATGTTCTTTTTTGTAAGGCCATCAAATAAGGATATCATGATTGTTTGTATCTTCTAAGTAATATGCTACTTAAATCGATACGATCGTTGAGAATGATATGATAATCATCATAGAATATATTGTTTTCTTACTCCCAAAGAACATTGGATATATGAAACTTGCTCTAATAATGTTTCAATAAACCAAATGTTGATGAAAAAACAATAGTTTCACTTAATCTGTATTGGAAGTTATATATAAAACATCAACCATGTACTGTATTATAAACTTTATCATTGTTAATAGATGTTTTTGTGAAATATGCAACAATTTAGATAGAAAAAATAGCCTTCATTTATCATAACTATTGTTTTGTTTTATTGAAGTTATTGTCTTAAAACGTGAGACACTTTAATAGATTATCCATATTTCAGAAGATTTCAAGTGTTTACCATTTGGATCAACATTTCGATATTGTATTCTCTATGTACGTATACTCTCAGAGATACGGAATCTAACAATCAAAGTTTATTTTCAGTCATATACATTAAATATCTCAAGTGACGGTCAACGCACTAAAACTTATTATGGAATGATCCATATAATCAAAGATACATTTAAACAAATAGTTTCGTAATGTTTATCATTGAAAAGACTAAAGTACCAGAGAAGAGTACAGGATAACCTTTTTATACCCTGTCCTACTGAAAAAAAATGAGTAAGAAAAGAAGTACACGCTGCCCTACTTTGTAAAACAACGTAATGCAGGTCATGGTGTCCTTCAAAGCTAATACACTCCATTAAATATTCTTATTCATCGACTTCAAGATCAATAACGTTTTCTAATCATATTATCATTTATTTCGTGTTAGGATATATTTGAAAATTATAATGATTCATACTTTATCTAAGCAAAAACCGATAAGTATTATCAAAACATAGTAGAACTAAGTCTAAATGATATAATTAATACACGTAACGTAAATTCGCAAGTTTTACTATTCACCTTGTGTTTCAATATTATATCTTGATGCGAGATCAAACAATTACTTGATCGAGAAATTTAACAGATTTTCTAAGCATCAAATTTTATTTGTCGTAAACTAAAAGATATTTACTATGGAATATAAAATATGTTAAATATAAATGTTATTTAAAGTAGTTAATATAGTATTTATATATATATATGTTTATAGCAGGTTAAAAAGATAATATTATTGAAAAAAATTACATCATGAGAATGAAACAAGTGGTCCATGTCGATCAATTCGAGCAGAAAAAAGTGATACATTTGGAATGTTTTCTTTACTGATTAATTCTTCACATTTTCGAGCATCACCTGATGTTTTAGCAAGAGCAGCAAGAAATCCACCACCACCAGCGCCAGCCAGTGTAACTCCTAAAACATAATAAATAAATAAATAAAGATACATTAAAAAAAAGTAATATTTACCATGAATATATGGAGTTAGAAGGTCAATTAGTCGACGACATGTTTCTGGTTCAGAACCAGGAGCAACACGTAATTTTTGTTGCCAATACATTGACATATATTCACCCAATTTTGATAAGTTACCTAAATAATTTTATTTCAATGAGATAACCTAGAAAGATATATATATTAAAATAACCTTCTTCAATAGCTTCAGCTGCTTTTAACGCATTTTCTTCAAGTTCATCAAATAATTGACTGATTGCACCCGAATACCAATTGCGTAAAACTGATTGTAAAAGATTTCGTGCTAATCGTGTTTGACCTGTATAAACAAGTATTATTTGTTCATCAAATTTATTCCAAAATGTTGTATTTTGATTATCTTTAACATTAAGTTGACGCCATTCAACTTCAAGTGGTAATTGTGCATTCGATCTCCCTAATTTAAATGCTGGTAATAAACCTCCAACTTGATCTTGCCAACCACCACCTGTCGTCATCATTTGTTCAACAACCAAAACACCATCTAATTAATATTTCTTTCAATTGATTTTATATATATGAAAAGGAAAACAATAACTTACGAATAACCATACTATCTGTAATATTTTCTACTCCAATAAGATGCCATAATGCTAATAGAATACCTCCAGCTAAAATTGAACTTGTTCCAAGACCTGACCCAACAGGTACATTTGACCAAGCTTCAAGTATTAAATTATAACCAGATAAATTCTTTTTTAATTGTTCACTTAATGTCATTTCTTGAGTCGTATTTAAATCAATAATACCTGTAAATATACAACATGTTTTTAATAATGCACAAGGACGTTGTGGTTGATTATAATCTGTAAATTGCGATAATGTATGAAATTCATATATTTTATCATCTTTTTCATTGTCACTCTTGAGAATAAATGTTACAAATGGTGTTGTTGTTATTGTTTCTACGAGACGTGCACGTGCACCTATAGGTCGTCGACCATCTATTGTAATAGCAACATTTAATACACTACCACCATGTTCATAACAAATTGGTGGTGTATCAGTCCATCCACCAGATAAATCAAGACGTACAGGACATTCAACTGTAACTTGTCGATGTTTTATATGAGATAAAATTGTTTTACTATTATTTTCAATGCTACATTTTGATCGACAAGTTAATACACCTTGTTTAATCAATGTTTGTGTTGCGCCTAAAATAAATAACAGAAAATAAATTATTATTATACTTTCTAAGAGGTAAAAAAATAAGATTTCATGAATCTTTTTTTATTTTATAATAAATTTGAAATATAAATATATCTTACCATCATAATGTCGAGCAGCTCGTATTAAAAGATCCGATCTATCAATCCATAATTGTCTTTGTTTAATTAAATGTTGAATACCTAGCAGATATTTTCCTTCTTCAAACATTAAAAATGCATATTGCCATTCACGGTTAAGATATGGTCCAGATCGAAGACCAGCTTGATCACCACCAGCCATTTCAGCTAATGTATTAGCAATTGCTGAAAAAAGACATGATAATATTTGTAATTTATTGGAATTATCTAAACATGCACGATCAAATGCATCAAGCATATCTCTACTATGTCCATCAGCAATTGTTTGTTTTAATAATGCTAAATATGAATCATTTGTTTTTTGTTTACTACCATGTAGAAATAATAAATTAAGAATTTTTTGTCGAGATATTGTATGAAATAAATTTTGACGACGTGTTATTTCTTTAAAAACATTCGCATGAATTAATATATCATGAAGTGATAAACGCCAAGATGATTTCCATTGTTGAAAAAATATTTGTGTCGGATTAAAAAACCAAAGTAAATCTTCATTTAATGATGAAATATTATTAAAATGTAATACAGGATAAAGACGAGCATTAGCTAATGTTCGTTTTTCTGGATTATTCTAAAGCAAAAAAACAAAAATAATTCAAATAGAAATATTTAATAAATTTATATTATTACTTGTAAATCTGGCCATAAATCCCAAATATCAATACCAGTTTGTTGTTTAAATTTATCCCATGACATATTTAAAATAGTAAACTTTTCATTTGTAAATAATCGCTTAACATCATCATGAATACCAATAATTGTATATACATCCAATTGATTATTCGACATTTCATTCATTGTTTGTAATGATAAAATAATTCTTTGAATAATAACATCAGATGGAATCGTTAAATGAAAATTCTTTAACGAAAAGAAAATTAAAATTAAGGCAAAATATATTAAATGAAATTTTTTCTTTACTTTTTTAGAAAAATCAACAGATTGAATAGCACAATTATCTCCTAATGTTACTCGATTTCCAACAATTGAATTATGTATTGTTATATTTTTACCTAGATTACATTCATTATGAATAATACTATTAATAATAGATAAGTTTTCTAATTCCATTTGTTTCTTCTCATCAATGATTGAATGTTGAATTGGTAACCATTGAATATTATCACGTTGAGAATGAATATTATCTTTATTTAAATAAGGCCAATGAGCATCAATATATTGAAAATGACACGAATCAGGAAGAATTTCTATATTATTTAATATGAGATATATAAAAAGATTGAAGTAAACAAGTGTTTTTTTTCTTACCACATGTAAATTTTGTTTTTCCATTTAATTGATTCCATAAAAATGTTTTCGATTGTTTTATTAAATCATTTGTAATATGTTGATAATGTAATGATAAAAATTTTTCAAATGAAATATCAACACAAGCCGCAAGAATAAAATCAAAATACAATGATAACTATTGTAAAACGAAAATCAAATAAAACAAAAAACAATGAGAAATTTATAAATATACTTGATTTGGTTGCGAACCATTATCAATACCTTCATATGTACAACCATCGAGTGGTGGAATGCGATGAAAAGCTAAATAGAAATCGATGATTTTATTATCTAATTACTTAAAAAAACAAATTGTATTTTACTTATTAATTTTTCAGCGAAATTAACTGAAAAATAAAGAATACTACATGCCTAAAATCAAATTAAAAATAGTTTTAAAGTTTTACAAAAAACAATTTTACTTACAACTGGTACTTTATGTTCATTATTGGCAAGTTTTGTCAACTCATCCATCGATGCTTGATATAAAATATTTGCAACAATATTCTAAAAAAAGAATCAAGAAACTGAACATAGTCTAAATATAAAAAATATGTTTTATCATACGTTATCTTTGTCAACAATGTAAACACCATGTCCAGTTGCATATTGAACATCTTCTAATGTGGCTAAGGCATGAATATCAGTATTTACTGGAATTTTAATACCTTGAAAAACAACAACAACAAAAACAAATGAATATATACACATTATTGTCAATATACCAGTTTTTGGTAATGTTATAAACGCATCTGTACTACTAACCCATACACCATATGGTAATTCGCTGGAAGCAATCTAAATATCTTTTTTTGTTGTTTTAAAAGATGTTCAAAAGAAAAAAAACTTTTACGAGATTATTGAAATCATGTAAAAGTAAATCTAAGTTTGTTAAAAGCCATGGACGATGTGGTCCAAAACGAGCAGGTAATGTTGCTAATGAACGATGACAAGCGTCATATGGAAATGTACGACCCTTTATTTATAAAAAAAAGAAAGACAAAGATAAATAATATTAGATTTTAAAAAATAAATCAAATTTACTGAATGTAGAATTAATATATGAGCGGAATGTAGTACATTTGTATTGACAAGCTAATAAGATAGATATTATATATATTTTCAAGACAAAATTATTAACTTACAGAATAGCCAGCTTTGGCACTAAGATGTTCTGTAACAACTAAGAGTGCATTTAAAGTTGCTCCACCACTACCTAATTTCTCTTGAGGATCATTAACCGTCAGTATAGTAGTTGATTTATCGATTAATCCATAACGTTGTCGTTGTCGAAGAACTAGAAATAAAATTAAAATATATTAATATTAAAACAAAATAGAATACAAACTAAAATCAAATGCATAAGCAGTTTCTTGATCTTGTGCAGTAACTACAATAACTGTCCAGTTGGAATGTTGTACATAATTACTTTTCGACAATGACATCTAGAAAGAAAAAATATTTAAACAACTAAATTATTGTTAGATATGTCAAGGATTTCAGAAATATATTTTTGTTTATTTCGAGAAACTTTATATTCTAATTTGTTTGTTTAATTCGCAAAAGGTGACATATTTTATCTAAAACAAAAAAGCCAGATATTCTTAGATTTTAAATTATTCATAAGTGTTTTTTTTTGTCATACATAAAATTCTATTTATTATTAATACGTAATGTTTAAGATTGATAAAAACATAAAGATATTCACAATCTCGAAATTAACTAAAGCTCTATGCAGAATTTGTTCTTTTTTATTTAAATATGATATAACAAAAATCATAAGATAAGAAAAGTATCATTGTTGACAAAATTCTATTAGATACGGATACATTAAACATATTATCTTATACTATGCCAAAGAAAAAGAAGTACATATCAAAATATATCTTTAATATTTGGTCACGTACTCTAATAGTTCCGTTATTGATAACAATATATATTGTTAAACCTTTTGGGTTATATTTAGCTATTCTATTTACCAAAAAAAAACAATATTTTTCTTATCTAAATGTTTCTTTGTTAACTTCGATTTTCATATGCAAGTCAAACGTATATAGATTGAAGTTAACTTGCCCTTTGATACACTGTATTGGATTACAAAAAATGCTTCATTGGATAAGCTCTCAACGATAGAACTTCTACAAAAAAATAAAGACGATTAGTTCGATAGTATGATATTACTATTCAATTAATTATTAAGCGATATTAAAGAATGTAGAGCAAAAAGTTATATATATATATATTTGGCATTGAGTGATAGATGTGATTAGATAAAATGATAAATATAACTGATATAGTTTTTAGATTTTAATCAATTTTTATAATCTACAGAAATACTTTCTATAATAAGCGTTACTGATTAGTAATTTATTACATTAAAATGAAACAATTTTCGCCATAGAGTTATCTTTAATATATATTTTTTTTTCTGAAAAAAAAAGAGATTACAGTCCTTTTTTTCTCTCTTTCTCTCTTTTTTCATTTCCTATAGTTCATATAAAATATTTTTAAAAACAAGACGACATCGTTGTGCTTATAACACTTATAATATCTAGACTATGAATAAAATCAAAGAGAAAGAGAACCGGTTAAAGAGAAATATATAAAAAAAAAAGAAAGAAGATGTTTCACCGACCCAGATGATAACATCCGACAATAGTTATTTTGTGAGATCAATAATGGCACTTTCGACTTTATCAGAAAGAAAAACAAAAAAATACAAACTCGACACATCTCGATTAGAAACAAGCGCAACAAGAAAATAGTATTTTCATATAAAAAATACAAATGAAAGTGCATCACCGACCTTGATTTAATCAAGGTTTCCGTCTTTTTTTTGCTAACCGCTATACACAAAAACATACACACCGTGGTTTGATCCGACTTGACTAGCTCATCATACGTTGAACGTAAACAAATGAAGAAAGAAAGAAAAAAAGAAGAAGAAAAAAAAGGAAGAAGACAAAACGAAAATTGATTGTATCGAAAGCAGAAGAAGGATGAATAAAAGAAAAAGAAAACTATGGAAAAAAAATAATAATAATAAAAAAAAGATCAACTGTTCTGTTTTTATCAAAGAAGAATTTTTTTTCAGTAACAGTTGTATAATACACCATATAGTATTATTTGTTTGTATTATTGTATTTGTCGTTTTCATTATTATCGCAACGAAATCGTTTATTAGCTAAATATAAAAATATGATAAAATTTAATATCACGAGATTGTTCTTCTTAAACTTACTGGACGATGATGATGATGGTGGTGGTGGCAAAGTTTCAATATCAACTTCTGAATCATCATCTTCACTCGATCGACGAGTAGATGAATTTGTATTATTTGATAATACTGGTGTTGATGATGACGATGATGGTGGTGGAGTTATATTAGCAGAATACTGTCGAACAATGGGTATATGTGGTACAAAAGCGCTAGGTGATTGATTTGAATTGACTAGTAATGATGTTGATGTCGATGATGGTGATGGTGTGGAAAATGATCGAAGTGTCGGCATTGTATTTAATACATTAGGTGCTACTTGCATCATTGGATGATAGAATGCTGACATATGTGGTGGTAGACCAGGATAATCAAGACCACTTTGATACAATTCTGCAAGAAATGGAATTGGATTAACTGGAGGAAAACTTCCCATTGAACCAACAAATCGTTGTACATGTTGATAAGCATGTGGTTCACGCATTTGTGATAAATGTTTTGAACAATACCCATGTCGTTGGGATTCTTTTTGACATTGATCCATACCACATAAACGACGCCATTGTTTTCCATTGAATTTTTTACGTATACCCGTATTACTTAAAAAAATAAGAGCAAAAGAAAATAAGTAAAGAAAAAAATAAATAAATTTTTTTTCCTATTACCCCATTGTAAATATATCTCCTTTTTTTATTCCTTGAAATTTATTATTTGTTTGTTGGTCTTTTTGTAATTCTCTTTCGACATCTTCATCATCATCATCATCTTTATGTTCGATTGGTGGTGTTGGAAATGCTGTCTGTTGTGGTGGTGGCTGTTGTTGTTGTTCGTCTATATTATCATTATCAGTAGACACTTTAAGTGATATTGGTCGAAATACAGTTGAAGCAGATAAATTTTCACGATACAGACGTAATTCTTCATGCCATGGTTCAACTAATAAACGAATATTTTGTCTTGTAAACCATTTATTTCCATCATCATTTTCATCTTGATATATTTCATTGCGATTATTATTATTCGTATCTTTTAAATCTATTGAAAATTCTAAACGTTTTGAATGTTTAGATTGTATACGACCACATTGAAATTGATTTGTTTTACTATTTCCTATTTGTCGAACACATACCTCTGTACCAGCAATAAGATCCTGACATGCTGGAATATTATCAATTATAATTGATGGTAAATGATTACAAATAGGTCGATTTAAATCAACTGTTATTGTTGATGATTGTTCATCACGAAGTGATACTGTTACAAGATGAGAATCGATTATATCGAGAATTATACCCATATGATATATATTAAGATTCTGATTATCAAGTACAAGTATACTTTGTTGTCGCCATTGATTAGCATCTAATGTAAAAGACGACGTTGATGATAATGGTGAAGGTATTGATGAACAACTTTGTTGTTGCCAACGTTTTTTTGGTGGTGACACCTCGTCGTACGCCATTTAGTGTACGTCTAAAATAAAAAAAAAGAAAGATAAATACTTTCCTACTCAAAATACAAGACATGTAGTATTATTATTATTATTCGTTTTTCTTTTTGCAATTCGATAGGATAAAAATACAGGGTGTGTGTGTGTGTATGTGCATGGAATTTGATGATGAAAACAGTTTTTTGATGATGTCGATAGGGGGAAGAATGATTGTTTTTGTTACTTTTTCGTTTATTTTTTTTTCTCAAGTACTATTGCTTCTATAGGTTTGTACGCAATAGGAATTTTTCAGCTGTTTATTATCAATAGAACGTAGACTATGAAAGCCTTATCCTCCTTTTTTTTCCCTCTCTCGATAAAAAAAACATTACGAAATCATCTGTATACAGAAGAACAAAAAAGAAGGAAGAAAAAAAGTTTTATGTTGAAAAGTACGCTTAAAAAACAGATGGAGCACTGCTGATAAACTACATCAAAAAATTTTAAATGCAGACGCGTCGACCTCTAAAATAAAAAAGAAGAAAAAGAAAAAGAAAAGAAGATTTGCTCTCATCAGCTGATACATTTTTGTTTTCTTTTATTTTCTCTATCTCACTTCGTGCGCATCGATCTACTATTATCGCTAGTGTTGTTTTTGTTATTTGAAATAAGTTGTATTTTGTTAGTATATGATACTACAGTTTGCTCGCACACATTTCGCACTATATAACGTACGATGCAACAGTCGTAGAATGAAAACAACATCTGCCTACTTCTTTTCATCTGACATACAATATCGTAGCGAACACATATGTTAGTATGTGTATAAAATCAGTTCTCTTCTACTCGCTTGAGCGACAATGAATAAAAGCAAGAAAAAGAAAATATAGGCGAATAAAGAAAAGAATAAGATTGACAGTAATATTGAAAAAAACAACTATTTTTCAATTTGCTTTGTTGCCTTTGAATAGACGAGAAAGCTTTAAAACAAACAAACGTTAAAAGAGAAAAATATAACTTATCTATGCAATCTACAAGTGTACAACTAAAATAATAATAAAAACTGCAATGCTATACAAAAGACGTACATGTCGGAGACGCAAAAAAAAACGAAACTATAGACTAAAAAACACATATTACGTAGTCACTGATATTTTGTTTCTATTTCTTGTTTTCGTAAAAGAAAAATATAAGAAAAAAAAATATTGTAAACGCAACAGAGATGCAAAAGGTGTATGTTAGTGATATCATTACTACACGTATAATCAATCGTCATGCAATAGAATAACGAACATGCAGGTAATGGTAATTTCTGTCAAAAATATCATATGAATATATTTGACTAGTAAATTTTATATATTTCTTACCGTTCAATTAATTTTTTCTATATAACTAGGGTATATTTCAAGAGAAAACAAGAGAAAAAAAAATACAACGAAGGGTAAATAGTCACGGGAAGTACTCTATTAATTTTTATAGAAAACAAATTTTTCAAAAATGAGTATGAATCTCAATAATAAAGTGTAATTGTAAAGATATGCCTATTTATAGAATAAAAACCTACGATGACGAAATAAAACGAAAGAGAGACGCAAAAACAGGACAAAAAACGACTGCGGTAGCATATAAATGTCTCTCCCTTACTCTATAGGTTTCTCTTATTTTTCTTCTCTTTTCACGCGTCCACAGTATGTCTAGCTATCGGTTTTTTTCTGTTTCTTTCTCATCGATGTTTTTGCCACATTCTCTCTTACATTCTATGTTTTTTTGCTTCTTATATATACATATATACATACATATATATATATATATATATGTGTGTATATCGGCACGATCTGAGTTTGTGGACAAATTGCAAGTTGCGCAAGGATATGTATATGTCATATAGAGAGTGGATTCTTTGACTTACACATACGCACGTAGTTGCGTACGTACACATTTAGTGATTGCGTTCTTTTTTTTTTCGATTTCTTTCTTTTCTTATTCTTCTCCTTTCTTGTTGTCGATACGATGTTGTCGTTAATAGTACCGTGATATATATGTGACAGCAAAATGCTACGTATCATTGCCCGATTAATATCATGTTTTTTTTTGCTTCTTGTCAAAGAATAGTATGTATTTATTTCTTCTCTGTGTGTAGAGGAAGTCTCTCTCTCTCGTATAGAAATAATTTACCTTTAACGATGAGTAATTCTATCATTTCATTTACGTAAAAGGAAATTTACATATACTTACATGAAATTTTCTATATCAATTGCCATTTTTGATTAATATGAAAAAAAAGAAAAACGAAACTATTAATCTAAAAAAATGTTTATTGAAATAAAAGAAAACAATATTAATAACAAAACAAATAAATTTTCAAATTCACATTATTTAGTTTTTTTATTTTCTATAATTAATTTAACAAGTTCATTTCGACATTGTAAATTTTTAATTTGATTTAATTCAATCTCAATTGCATCATTTGATTTTATTAAATCAATCTAACCAAAAATAATAATAAAGATAAAAATAATTAAAAATCAACACTTTACTTGACTAATTAGTTTATATAAACTACCAAATAATGAATGATTTATATTTTCGAAAAGTAATAATCCATGTTTTATTGATTGACAATGATCAGTATCAAGAATATATTTGCACGGAAGAAAATAAACATTATCTACAACAAGAAAATAAAAATCAAAATTCTTTAAAAAAAGTTTTACAATTACCAGTTGATAACTGATTTATACGTTCGAAATTAATATCCATATTTTTCATTTCATTTAAATGAAGAAGTAATACATTGGACGAACCTATAGATTAATCATATAAAATAGTAGGAAGAAGAAAAATTTTTTGTTTTTTTTTTTGATTTTAGATATTTATCAAGAGCAATCACACACAGTCAATAAAGCGACAATCAAACACAATCATTATATGAATTACTTACTAATTATTTAAAAGAAAGATGCTTTAAAAAAAATGTGGATATGTAAAAAAAACATATTTTTATGAAAGAAAAATTCTGAAAATAAATACCTGACATTTGACATTGCCCAAACATTCCGATAATTTGTTTGGATTGAAATTGATCAAATAATGACCATAATTTATCAAAAGAATTTATGAATATCATATTTGGATTTAAATAAACAACACGATCAACATTTAATATTGTCTAAAATAATTCTCATTTATTACTGATTAGTTAAACAATAACACTAGATGATCAATATTGAAAACAATGTATAGGATTGTTCTTTTTACGAGCTATAGTATATTTTCCATTGATTCACTCGTTAATCAAAACTAAGAAATTGTAAAAAGCCACTGTCATTTGTGACTTGTTCTATTGACAATGATTTATTTTCGACACATCTTTTCGGTTAATCATATTCTTACACTAATTAATGTAACTACTATACTACAAAATACTACACATATGAGTAGTTTAAGCAATTATTATGATTTATATTCTTTCTATTGTAAAGCTTTGAAAGAATATTTACTTTATTTGAAATCTTAAAAAAAGACATTCGGTCAGACTGACAAAACATTTAGCTCATCCGCAGCGAAAGCCCTTGAGTCGAGCTAGGTGGTCTATTTCGAGGTTTTAAATCTAGTAAAAATATCTCTTTGTTATCTACGGGATATTTTCCTTTAAAAAAACATCAATCCGTCATTAAGTAATTTTCTATTTATAATCATAGTCGTCTACGACGGAAAGAGAATTTTACGATTCAAAAAGCATTCTTCATCTTACCGAGAGTTGAAACGGATGCGTTATTGTAGAATTGTAATAGGTAATCAAATAATCCATTGATTCAATCTAAATAAATTCATCTATATAATTCTATACACTTTTTATGTCGAATATATTTACTTGTTTAGAAAAATAATTTTGACTATGATTATCTGTTAAAATAACATGTAAATGTATTTGATTATTAGTATTATTTGAAGAAAATAATAGAAGAGATTTAAGAAGAACATGCGATTGTTCAATAAAATTCCAATTGTCATTAAAAATAAAAGCAATATGAAAGATCTTTTTAAATGAATGATCTAACAATGAGATTTCTTTTGATAAATGTTTTGTAAATAATTCTGAAGCTTTGCCACAATTTGTTAATGAATAATTTTTTAAATTAGTTTTTATTTGTGATAATAATGAAAGTTTTAAATCTGAATCAAATTTCCAATTTTGTATAACTTGATAGATAGCTTTAAATTCTTGATATTTATCATTATGAAATGCACTACGACAACCATGAAGAATTTTAATACCATCTGTTTTAGCTATTTGACAATTATTTTCATATATACAATGATCAGGACGATAATTCCAATCACAACTAAATTCATATATTTGCTCTGAAATAAAATCATAATCATTTTTATTGATTTCATCATCATAAAAAACAAACTTTACCTGGATAATAATTAAAATAAATATTCAATAAACATTGATCACCCCAAGTAATATTCATGTGGTACTCATCGAAAATATCCATTATCTTTGAAATCATATCGACTTGACGCATACGTGTTAAATTCATTAACATTACACCGGAATTCAGTCCTGTTAAAAAAAAACACATAAAATCAACAGCAGTATAAAACATAAGGGTCTAGATCGATTCGATTTTATAATTATTCCGAATTATCATATTTAGTAGTTTTATGAGAAATGACTATGAATTTTAATTTAATTAAAAATTAAGATTAGAAATAAAAAACGAATTGACATTCTTTTCATGATAAAATCGATCATTTGCTACATTCGAAAAAGAACTCTTGTTTTTCTCTAAAACTATCTACATACTAATGTTGAATGCCTGCTTGCCTGCTACCGGGTCAAAGGTCAAAGGTTAAAAAAACATCAGTTACATTCTTATGGCTTGAGAATCGGTAGAATCAGTGGGACTGGGTTAAATAGAGTAAGAGTGGGTAAAACAGGGTAGGAGTGGGTGGATTAAGTCGAAATGGGTGAAGTAGGGTACGAGTGGGTGGATTGGGTAGAAGTGGGTGGAAGGGGATGGGAATAGGTTTGGAGTGGATGATGTAGTTTTTAAGCGCATCTCTGATAGTAAGCTTGTCTTTTAAGAGAAACACTCTTATTGATGATTATCTCTTTCTTTAACTTACCCATTGCTCCGTAATATGGATGACGTGCAAAACGATTATACCAACCCATAGATGGATCTTCATGTTCTGCTGTTAATGCAGCTAATTGGGTTGAATTAAATTTTCGAAAAAGACGCCATAAACTTCGTACATTGCTTAAAAATAATGTGTCTGTATCGACATAAATGACTGAATCAATATTTTTCAGTACATCCTAAAAGCAAAAAAAAACAAATCATTTCAATTGATTTTACTTTTCTTCCCGAAATATTTAACTAACAGGAATAAATAATCGTTGTGTACAACATGGTTTAAATAATGTTCTCCATTGTTCATCATTTCCACGTGTAAATTGTATTGGATAAAATTCAATTTGAAATTTTGATTGATATTCCACAGGCCATTCCAAATCAATCTTTTAATTTATAATTAAGTAATAACAAAAACAAAATTTTTTAAATAAATATTTTACTTTTCGTAAAAATTCTGCTCGTAAATGATCTTCAGTAAAAATATGAAAAATAAGTGGTGATGGTGTAAATATTAATGAAGATTTTAATGCATTTAATGCTTCGTCAAGTCTATCAAAAGAAGTAAATATAGTAGATAAAACTTTTTTTCTAATTTCTATACCTATAACCACATACAACAATTGTTAAATGTATTGGTTTTAATGCATAAATATTTGTATGTAAAAAAGTTAATAAAATTAAATAATTTAAATTCATCTACGAACAAATCAAATTCAATATTTGTTTGCTGTTCATCTTATTGCATCAAAACACAAAAGTAAAATCTCCACAAAACATTTATACACAAAAATGAAAAAAATAGGCCAATCGAAAGGATAACACACAAAATACCAAAAAGAAAAAGAATAAAAATATACGCAATACTGTTTTTTTGTCATTCTCTAACAAAATCAATTTATATTTTTGGTTTTTTTTGATAAAATAGAAGAATAAACAAGAGAAAGAAAAAATAAATACATACACAAGCACACATATATATAAAGATATATATAAACTAATGACTTCGGCATTTGAAAATGACTAGGAGGATGAAAAATCGAACGTAATCATTTCTAATACTGATATAGAAAAATATGGTGATGAACAAAGTGGTTCATTATTGAATGTTTCACAATGAGCTGTACGACCTTCGCATAATGATGCATCAATACATAACCCATCACCATTACTAAAATAAACAAAAATCTAATGAAATATATAATTTTTGTTAATTTTTACCCTCCACCAATAATTATTTTTTCATTATTAACAAATAGAAAAAGTTCTCGTTTAAGTTGATGTTGTCGATTATCACTGTCTTGTTGTTGACCAACCCAAGAATATCTCGTTTGTTTTGGTAAAAGTGTGAATAAAAATGATTCACCAAAACCAAAATATGTTTTATTATGACGATCAGACCAAAGTCCGGCACAAAATCCACCAAATATCTATTCAAACATAAGAAAAACCAATATATTAGTACAATGAAAAATTCTTTCGTCCTCCGTTGTCAATTTCCGGAAGGATATAGCAAAAAACATTTCTTTCTTTAAATCAAATCAATTTTCTAAATTAAAATTACCTCGCCATTTGTTGTTTTAATAATTAATATTGAATATTCGATTTCATTTATTTTGTCTAATAATGTTTGTAAACGAAATCCATGTTCTTGGGTAGTAAATACTAAATGAGGTTGAGTAAGACTTAAACGTACTGGTAACCAATTCCATAATGTTACAAACTAAAATATATAAAGAATTAATTCGAAATAATTAAATAATTAATCCAAAAAAAATACTTGTTGATGATCAAGTACAGATGTTTTTGGTATTCGTGTAAGATGTTGTGGAGTAATAAATATTGATTGATGATTATTTATATTTCCATTATTATTTAAATTATTATTAGAATTTATATTAATACTATTTAAATTATTTGATTGATCAAGTTCATCTGGTCGAGAAGAATGACGAGTACTATGTAATAATTTTTCTTCATGATCAACTAATTGTTCTATTGTACTTCGTTTTAAATTTCGAATATGAAATGCAGCCTAAATAAATAATTTTATTATCAAACAATGAAAATATCTATGTAAACTTTTCAATAGTTGAAAGTTTGTTTCCCTTCTCTTGATTGTTGCTGTGTGATTTTTTTTCGAAGCAGTGAGTATAGTATCTCAAATAGTATATCAATGAGTAAACATCTTACAGGATTTTCATGAAATGATACCATACTCATATGACTTCCGTTTTACTACAAATTTCTATATTTATTCCATCATGAGTAATTTCTTTATCGGAACTCGAAGATTCAAAGTTCATTCCATTGAGTAAATTCACATTCTCTTTTTTTATAAACCTCTGATCGTTTTCGTATGCAAAAAGACAGACAGATGAAAATAGGCTAAGAAATTTCGTTGTCTTATCTTTCATAGACTATCTATAACATATCAAAGAACGAGAAACTAACATGCAAGATCCTCTTCACAAGACCGTTAGAAATAACAAATTGTGTAGTGACACAGGGAAGAGAGTGATGAATAATTGATAGAAGATAATGAAAATATTACTAAGAACATGTATTAAAAGTTAACTCTCTATAGATATGCACGTATCGAAGAAGTTTTCTATCAAAAAGAAACTGAATCGTGCCGAATGTGTGAATCATACTTAAACTATGTTTATTAGTATGAATATCATTTATGTGGAGACATATATTGAAATATATTGTGTATTATAATATTTACATACCCGTAAAAGTTGATCAATTGATATAGGAATTTGTTGGCAAAAATCAGCCATATTTCGAATACTTCCACTCGATTCATTTTTGACCGCTAGATAATAAAAATTCAAAATAAATTTCATATAAATTAATCACATTTAATTAAAATATCCCTAGAAAAACCCCTTTTCAAAGCATTAAATTAAATTAAAGTTAAAAAAAATAACATGGTTAGTATTCATGCATTTTCTAAAATGCCCAAATGTTAGTATAAACTTATTATTTCAATACATTATAAACGAATAGATTGTTGACTATAAAATATTGTATAGAAATAAAACAAGCATTGTATTTTTTCAAAGTGCATATATAGAAAAAAAAAGTGTGAATATTTACACAAACAATTGTACGAATGAGGTTCTATAAAATGATAGAGTGGAATAGAAAAAAAAGGAACTATTGATATTTCTATTTATATATATATATATAAATTATGATTGATAAATAACATACTTTTAATAAATAAATGAACCAGTGCTAAACCAACACGATATAAAATTTTTGGGCCTTCAAGAAAGAAACAATCCATAATTTTTACCTATATTTAAAAATGAAATAAATTAAAATTCCAAAAAAAAATAATTCTTTCATACAAGATAAGAAAATGGTAAGTAACGGAATATCCACCAAAACCATTCTTGATAGAATATTTTTGTATTTGGATAACGTAATTCAATTGCATCAGCTGTTGATTTCTATAATAAAATAAATCATAGATATTGTTTATTTAGAGAAAAAACAAAATTTTATTTTACATAATAAAGTTTTAATAATTTTTTAAATACATTACAATTTGCTTCCCATTGTAAACGTGTTTCACCACATAACCAATGTTTAATTAATAAACGATTAATTAAATATAAAACTTCATGTTCATTAAAATAATGTAAAAGTAAAGATGAAAATGGTTCTAATGCAGGACAATAGGTTAAATCAGGATGATGCAATGCAAATGTAAATAGAATACGTTGTAATAATAAACGTCCCGATGGTTCAGTTAAATGATAAAGACATATATTAGTTGTATCAACATAATTTGGCCATTGATTAAATTTTGATGTTAAAGAAAATAGACTATTATCAATTGTTACTGATAATGTGGGAATAGGTATTTGTGATAGATGACGATGTTCATTTTGTTGTTTGGATGTGCTAACTCGATTTAATGTTAATATATTCATCCATAATTGTCGACGTATAGAATTATCAATAGACCATATTGTTGAACGTATTATTGATTTAAGACGATTGAAATCATCATCAGTTATTGTTTGTGATGATATATTTATAGATGGATCATTTGTATTTAAAAAATGATTACTTGTATTATTTGAGGAAAGAAGATCAATAAGATCTTTATGTTTAGAAATATTTTGATGATGTTGTTGTTGATGTGATAGTTGTTTTTGTAATTGAACTATCGTATCATCAGCAATAACATCATTATTGAATGGGTGGCTATTGCCATCCGCCATTCAAACATCTAGCTCGGTTCAAATGTGCCTAAAATAGACGAGAACAAACAAAGATAGATTATGAAGTCTAATACAACCAAACAAATAAGTCATCATATTTTTCTTCTCCGTTCTTTTCTTTTTTTTTTTCTTTTTTTGCTTTCCCATTTTTGGCTTATCAGATAAGTGTGACCAAAAAACTTGCTTTTTCCTCTCTTACTTTCTCTTTTCCAGTTTTCTGCCGTCGAAAGTCAAGTAGTTGAGTAAACAAGAATGATCGATCGAGACAAAAGAAAAAATGCGACAGAAAATGCAAAAAAATAGTTCTTTTATTACTTATATCCTCTATATATATATAGCGAAAGAGAGAGAGTTCTCATTCACTTTTTCTTTTCAATTCGTCTATCTCTTGTGTTCGACACTATTAATGTTACTACATCGAATAAACCAATTTGTTCATGCGTAGTACTACTCCTTACATCGTTTAACAATTATTATACGTCTTTATACTTGTATATATCGCACCCTACGTCTCAAGGACAAGAGTAATGTCGAGTTATTTTCTCATGTTAGATAAGAGAAGAAAAAAAAAAGTTGAAAGAAAGAGGAGAATAATAAGACGAGTGAGTAGGGCAAAAAAAAATATATATTTTTTTTTCATAAAGGAAACACATAGAGACAAGAATAGAAAATAAAAGAATTTGCAATTACTACCTATTTTTTTTCCTTTTTTTCTTTTGATCCTTTTTTTCGACCCTAAAACCTTATGTTAGATGACAAAAAAAAATCATCTTCTTTTAAGACATGCTATTAATTTTAATTGACAAGACTAATCTATACAGATATTTAATTAGGTGACTTATGACTTACCACTAGTTTGTTGTAAGAAAATTATATGATTATGTAAATTATTATTGACAACATATGGATTTAGAAAAGCAATACAATGAAACATAATACTATTAAAAACTAAAAATGACTGTTATCTAGAATATATATAGAAAAGAAACAAAAATTTAAATGAATGTTTACTTAAAAACAGACATTAAATTAAACTTTTCTTTTATTCAAAAAAAATAAAATCAAGATAACAATATGCTGAAAATACGAGCAGTACCATCATTCGAACAACCGGCTAATTGATAAGATGTTGATGATGATGTTGATGGACGGAAACATAACTGATTTACAGTTAAATGAAAACCAAGTCTTAAATGAGAAAAAAAATAAGATTTTTTCTTCAAAACATGAATAATCATTCTAGTGGAGAAAATAAATGTTGTTTTCCTTCACACAAAAGGCTCAAAATTCCCAAGGGAACATCTCAATGTTAGAAAAATCATTGAATTAACAAGATATTTTACTTTATTCTCTTACAAATAAATCAGTTTAAATCCGGAAGGAATTTAAAAAATATCTTTATACTTTATATAATCTATTCTATCCTCTTCATTATTTTCTCGGATGTTGTTGTTGTTGTTTTATTTATTTCTAATATCTCAATATATAAATATAATCTAAAGAACATACGGATGTTTAGACATTTCTCTTCATAGGATGGAATATAAGATTATCGGAAGTACTCATATTAACAAGAAGAATATTACGTGACTAGAACTTTTTTTATTTCCGTTCGACATAACTTTATGAAAATATAATGACTACTAGTTGTTTTTACTGATTAATATATTCTCAATATAAAACGATGATTAATTAGAAGTAAAAGTAATTATTTTGTTGTTTCTTACGGATGTGTAATTGATGTTAAATGTTGCCAAGATACTTTTTCATTCCAAGTATACAGAAAAACAGAACCATTATCAAGTCCTGCTACGACGAAATACCTAAGAAACAATTTTTCAATAAATTTAGAAAAGAAAAACAATCGTTTACGAACTTGTCATTTTCAACGAATCGAGGAGCAAAAGTAACAGCTGTTACAGAATCATTCAATTTTAAATAATTTTTTTCACATGGTTGCTCATTATCATCATTACTCTTTTCATTCACACGCCATATATGTATCAATTGATCACGTGCACCGGTAGCAAAATATTTATCATCATGAGATATATGACATGTCCATATAATACGTTTATGATAGGGATTATTACTTGATATTCGTTTATATAATCGAGCTTGAAAATCTAATTAATAGAAAGAAATTTGAATTTTTGTTTTCTCTTAAATAAAAAATATATACTTGTTTCATCGATTTCAAATAATGACCAAGATCGATCACGTGAAACTGATAATAAATATCGACCATCATTTGAGAAAACCATTCGAACAACTGTTAATTGATGAACAGCAAGACGAACAATTATTTTCCAAGTATTTGTATTCCATAATATGATAGCTGCATCATTTTGATGACTTGCCTATAGATAAATCAAAATTTAATTTACAATTCTTAAATATTCAAAAATAGACATTTCATGTAAAACAATTTTTTAATTATATAAAAGCTATACGAGTTTTATCATTTTTGACAACTATCAGATACTATTAAAATTTCATATTCTAGCTATTATTAAGATTTGATTAGATTGACAAGAATTTGACAGGTTTTTTTGTCTATTATCTATTTGATAATAGTAAGACAATTACAAAGAGATTGGCTTCTATACTTATTCTCAAGTGTCAAAAAAAGTACTTCTTAGTTGTACTTAGAATATAAATAATAGTATGTACTCTATAGAACACAATATTTCCTATTCGATTAAAATGTAAAGAATAAGTTTTCTTGAATTAGTATCGTTATCCTTTACTCGCTCTATTAAAAAATCTTCGCGAAGAGATATTATTTGCTCGAGTAACTTACTTTACATGATGAAGCAATAATTGAACCGGATGGATTTGATGCGACAGCAATAATTTCATAACCATGACCGTAAAGTTTTTGTATTTCAGGCCAAAGTGTATTTTGTAAAAGATGTTCCTCAAAGGGTGGTTCTATATTAAAATAAAAATTAAAGACTAATTAAATGCTTTTTTTCATTTACCATTTAAAGTAATAGCTTTAAAAAATCCTTCTTTATATAAACCATCAACAGTCATTGGATTGTCTTCAATTGTTGATGTTGTAGTTGATTTTTCGTCATTATCGAATATTGCTTTATTTGATAAACCTAAAGCTGGAACATTTGCACCTTCAGGTAAAGCTTGAGCTTTCTGAAAACAAAAAATAAGAATATGATAGATATTTCAAATAGAAAAAAATCTTTTTTACTTGAATATCTTCATCAACATTAATTTTTGTTATTCGAGCAAAATTTTCCAAAAAATTTTTTGGTGCATCAAATATACGTAAAATTTTTTCATCGGCTCCCGATACAATACGTTGTTGATTAGATCCAATAAATGCTAAACATTTCATTTCATAACCATGAATTTGTGGTCGACCAATTTCATGCCATGAAATTATCTATAAAAATAAAAAGATAATTTTTCAAACAACTAAATCAATTATTTTACTTTATTTCGTTTCCATTCAGCATGTAAACGTGTTGTTTTATCTGTTGATACACTTAATAAATATCGACCACTATGTTTATCCCAACAACAATCTTCAACTGTATCAAAATGTCCACTATTAATGACTTGTGGAATTAAATTAATACGATCATCAACCTACAAACAATAAAAAATATATACGAAAATTATTTTTAGAAATTTACTTCTTCTATTTTCCATAAATGTAAAGCACCTTCATAACCATGACCAAGTATATATGAACCACATGAACTAAATGTACATCCATAAAAGCCAAGTGTATTACCACCAATTTCACCTACACGAGCCTATATCAAAAAATAATATACGAATTTTAATAGCAAAAAAAACAGAAATAATTCCTATTACTTTATCGATATACATTTTTTGATTGTCATCAAAAGTCCATAAAACCATTGATTTATCCATTGATGCTGATAATATAGTTGTTGCTGGTTTTTTTCGATCTTCAAGGTTAAATATAATTTCATTAGTTTATATTTATAAAAGAAAATAAAGTATTATTTACTTATATTTGGATACCAACAAAGACCATAAATAGCTTCTTCATGTCCTAATAAAATTGAATAAAGTTCAGCATCAATATTAATCAATAAGTCATCTAAATTCAAAAAATAAAAGACTTATTAATGCAATGAATTTCTTTTGTGTGTGTTTACTAGAAATATTTAATGTAAATGAACTTCGTTTTAATTTTAATATTGTCGAATCAATATTTGCATGATTATTATTTACATCAAATGATAACTGCCAAATACGAATATAATTATCTTGTGAACAAGTTGCAACAAACCATTGATACGGTGCTAGAATTTATTATTCGATAATGAAATTAAAAAATATTTTTTATTCTTACTTGTTTTTTGTATTGTTATTGTACGTATCCAATCTTCATGTCCACTTAATACAAAAACTAATTCAATCTGTAGAAATAAATAAAATAAAGTTAAAGAGTATTTTTTTCAAATATTTACTTCAACTCACTAACCACACTGTCTGATACTTGATAAATATGTACTTTATTTTTATCGGTAGCAACAAATAATAGAAACACTAAAATAAAACAATGAAATATTTATTTTTTGTTTATTAAAAGGAAAAAAAAGAATTATTTACTATCTTTATGACTGTCTAATGGAACTAATTCTAATGTAATAGCAAAACCATTCTTAAAATCAATTGTATGAAGACAAGTAGCTAGAAGAAAAATAATATTTTGAAAAATTTTAATTATTTATTGTTATATACCTGTCGTATTATTAATACGCCAAATTTTTACTGTTGAATCTGCAGCACCACTTGCTACATAGATATTATCATTTGAAGATTGTTGATAACCAGAAACAGTTGTTACACTATTCTGATGCCCATCGAGTGATAAATGTTTTGTATACTATTTTTAGAAGAATTTATTTGTTTTGAATAAATAAAATAAAAACTTTGACATACATTTTCATCTTTACCTTTCCATACACCAATTGTTTTATCAACGGAAGCACTGAGAAAATAATAATCACTGTTAGAATCTATAGGAATAAAAACGAATGAATTTATGAAAGATGTTTTTTTTAATAAAATAAACCTTGCTGTTCTTGACGGATCCATTTAACACAATTTAATCGTCCCTGATGACCAGAAAAAGTTTTACGTACAGAAAATGGAGCAACCTATAATTAAATACGAATATTTCTATTGAAAAATATTATAATTCGAGATTTCTTATCGTACATCAGAACAAAGAGCTACACTGTTTGTAACACCATAAATAAGTCGTGGTCCATTTTGCCAATCGAGAGTATGTGGACTACAATTACATCCGGCACTGATGTAATCAACACCGATTTTAATATCACTGGAAATGTTTGCCATAGAAATCTAAAATATAAGAATTTTTTTTATAAGATCGAAGTACTTAGTATCAATAATCCTATATGTCAAATAAAAATGTCAATATGAGGATGAACATCGAGCCGAACGAACGAAACCACTTGTACACAAGTTTTAATAAGCATCTTTTATTGGTCGTTACATTAACCAACAGAACTATTGTCGTAATAAACACACATCTCTATAGAGAACATTATAAAAAAATATGGCTGTCACAGCATTTATCGGCATCTCTAATAAAATCTATCATATTTTTTTGTACTAATAAATACATTTATAAATTTCAAAAAAATGATGCAATGATTAGAAAAATAGTTGCAATCAATATTTTATTACAATCAAGTCGATGAATTACATTTACATCGTTTAGGACAAGAGAACATTGATGAATTAGAATATTGCATCATCATTGGTTGATATGATTTTTCTTGTTGTTGAATATCTGACATTTTATTCGTTTCATTTATAAGGCGTGGATCAGAACGATGAGCTGATTTTGAAAGAATATCTCCTCGATCATGACTTGCATTATTACCAAAAATAACTTCTTGTGCTTTTCGTATAAAAGATGTTGCTGGTTTTGAAATGTAATCTGAGAATGGTTGAGATGGTATTTGTGTTGTAGGACAAGAATTTGATGAATAAATATATTGCTGAGGTATAGTTCGAACAATCATCTCAATTGGAATATTAAATTTGAAAACTGTTGGTTCTTCTAATGAATCAGTTGGTGAATTCGATTCAATTTGTTGATTGAATGGATTAAAATGATGATTAATGGAAGCTTGTGATGTGTCAATTAATAGTGGCCGTTGATGAGATGTATAGTTGTATGATGTTAATGGATTTTTAATATTTATTATTTGTGATGTTTCTTCATTTTTAAAATCATGATTATATTGTCCACACATTGATAGTCTTTTCAATGGAAAACAGTTTTGATTTTGATGATCACTTAATTTTTCATTCATTATATTTTAGAATTTATTCGAATAGAAAACAAATAAGAACAGACAATATCGCTTAGAAAAATTAAAACAATACAATAATCTGATACTTAGCAACTACAGAATGCTAGTTTTTTTTTTATTATTAATCACCGAATTGGCGGTATAAATCTATTCTTTCATTTATGCTTGTATATAGAATTTCGAGAATAGCAACTACTTGTCTTTGTTTATCACTTACTTGAAATAATCAATAAAAAATATTCATTATATGAGGATTAATAGGATACAAAAACTAATGCATATTTCTCTGTATCTTTTTAATTTATAATAGTAAAAGGATTTTTTAGCTTCTTAATAGATAAAAATAGATATAATATTTTCTTGTTTTTATAACAATCATTTTCACCAAATACTTTTTCATCCATCTTGTTTAAAAATGAATGAATTATGAAATAAGTGCAGGTATCTTAGCATATCTGACAAATATATACATCGCTAATAGTAAGTGACTGTGTCTTTACAGTAGAACTTAATCTCTAATATCACTCGTTTTACCTGTCTTTTTCTTATTTTTCAACACAATCCAATGAATTTCAAGATAAAGTTGCTCTTCTCTCGGTTATCATACGAAGACATACCTTTGCAGGTGACTGTAGATAAAAGATAAATAGTTTCACAAAAACAGTGAAGAGAAATAGAGCATTATAATGATGATATGCCTTCAAATTACAATTTCAGCTCTGTTACTATTTTCAGTCCAGTTAACAGAAGGTAAGCAAGAACATTATTGTCCTATAGTCACTTTGATGTAATGAATCTTTTTAGCAAATCCTTTTGTGCCAACATTAAACTGTAGCCAATACTCTGATGACAATCGTGTCTTGAATTCACTTCCATTTAATGTGACCATATTGGATAATTCTACCTCGTGTAACTTAACACCTGCCTGTGCTCGCATCAATACACTGAATCAAGTATACAGTTTAGAACTGAATAGAGTTCCGGTAGCATTACAAGTCTATTGTCTCACTCACTTACAATCACTGACTATTTCTGGTGATATTGGGGATGGTTCGTGGCCTATTCCTTATGAAATTGGAACACTTACTAAGTTGACGTCTCTATCATTATCGTATATCAAGGGCGATGTCATTCCAGAGACAATTGGTGAACTGAAACGATTACGTACTTTGTCTTTAGCGGGTCTCCATGTTGTCGAGTTGACAGGAGCTATAGCTGCTTTGAGTAGTGTATCAGACTTGAATATCGATCTACCTTTAGCTTCACTACCATCTTTTCTTAGTATTTTACCCTTGCGCTCTTTAGCTATTTCCTACGCTCCCACTTTTACTACAATACCACAATATTTTTTTAAAAATTTGAACCCAACTTTGTTGTCTCTATCAATGACTATTTCAAAGTTAGTGAACTTCGATCCGTTTGTAGACGCAACAAAACTAAAGAGTTTTACTATTACTGCTTATAATTTGTGCATTTTTCCTTGGCAATTCACCTATATGACAGGCCTAAGAGTTTTAACATTCCGAGGAGTAAATTGTATATCTGCTTTGCCACAAAATTTTACCAGAAATTTAACAAATCTATATCTTTACCAAAATTCTTTTACTGAAATTCCTGCACCTATCTTACTCGGGAAAACTTTGACTATTTTAGATATGTCGTTCAATCAAATTACAGATATAACGTCTTTTGCATTGTCTAGATCTCCCTTCAGTTCCGTATATCTCCCGTACAATCAAATTCAAAGTGTACCTCCTGAAATTATTAATCTTAGTGACTCTTTGCACTATCTTTCTTTATCCGTCAATAAGTTGACTACTCTACCAGCAGAACAAATAGTAAAAATGAAAAAGCTGACCGGTCTAAGTGTGAGTTATAATAATATAAACGCCACTGAGCAGTTGCGTTTAAAATCTATTTTTGCTGCAAATCCTAATCTTACCGTTTATTTTTGAGCGTGTCTTTTTATATCATAATCTTTTTTTTTGCTATTGATAAATTGGCTATTGAAAAAAATCAAGCATAAGAATTTAAATAAAACAAAAAGGAATAATAAAGTTTTTTTTCCTACTAAATAACCGCCTAATTTTATTTTAACATTAACTTCTTTAAGTGGATTTGGTTGCTAGAATGATGAAGTAAATGAAAAGAATAATGATGATAATATCCGTCTTTTTATTGAAGAAAGGCAACGAAATTAGTTCAATAATAAGAACTGAACGAAAAGAGAAAAAGCAACTCTGTATATATAAAACAAAAGAGGAAAGCAGGAGAGACAATCACAAAACAAGAAAGGAAACTACGGGATAGAAGGAGATCATCATGATCTCATGATGATCAACAGGATAATACATATTCGAAAGGAACGAAAGAATATGTATATATATGTAAAGAATAAAAAAAAATGTACAGAAAAGAAAAAGAAAAGACACATTAGCGTTATGAACATAACAACACGTGATGCTAACAATATGAAATAATGTCTATGTAATCGAGTTTGAATAAATGTCCAGCCAGAGAAAACAAAATATACTTAAATACATGATATTGGTTAATTAAGCTGTTAGCAAATATACTTCCCAGCGTGTTCTGTAGCTGATTTCAGTAAAGGTACCAGTGGTTCACTTAAATTGAATGGAAGTCGCTTTTCTTTTGCTAAAGTTTCGATTTCTTCGAAAATTTTCTTGTCCAATCGAAGATCAAAGCTGCTGTTGACATCATCAGGCAATGTGCATAACAGTTTTTGCCAGTCTTCAGCTGATATACCTTCACGCTCGACATATGCAGTGACTTCTTCAACCAATTCATCAACTAATTTTTTTCTCTGCTCAGTTGTATATGGACGGTCATAACTGTCGATAAATGCCATCACTTCATGCCAATAGTTGAGTTTGGTATTATTATCCACCTGTTCAATGTTGTTCAGTGTTTTTCGTATTGCAGGAATGATAACAAAATTACCATAGAAAGATAAACACACTGAAGTTTTTCTGACGACTTCATCTCTGATTATTCGATTAGAAGAAATATCTAACTGACTGCTCATAGTATTATTTGAAGTCAATTCGTTATGTGAACTTACGCCACTTAGATCATGTTGCAATGTGTTTGTTGTAATTTTACGAGCTTTTCTAACTGGAACAACAGTTGATTCTTTACTCGCACGTTTAAATGTTTGTATAGGCTTATAAGTGACAGGTGCTTCTATGTACGAGTGAGAGGTACTTGGACGTTGACGAACCTGTTCGCCGCAGTCGAGTGCTATATGTTTTCTTAATTTTGATTTGTACATTCTTATATCTAGAAAAAAAACACTAAAATGAGGACATGTCAAAGGTGTACACTCATATAATCAAACCAAAATTTAATATGGAATATTTAAAAACTAGTATTATAAATTTTACACATACAAACGACAATACAGATACTACATGACTGTCCAAGAGTTTAGGACACAGGAACCACGTCTTAGTTGTTACAGCATTTTACAACACTCTACACTACACAGTCGCTTTAAGCGTTACAAAACAACAGAATAAAAAAGATAAGAAAAACTCACGTTTATAAATATCAGTTACTGAACTGTTAGAGCTAAAAGCGAACTAAAGTTCAAAAAAAAGTACAAAATCTTTTGATATTGATAAAAACAAAAAACATGACTTACATTGAACTAAATATTCCAGAAATGAAAAACCTTAAGAAAAGTAAATTAAACTATAGCTGACAATGCATGGATTCAAGGACAGAATATGATGGTCAGTACTATCGACCTCTTCTACTTGTTCGAAGTGCATTAAGTACCAAGTTATATAAATACTCTACACTCTCTCTTTCATCTCTATCATTCGAGTTATCAGCATAGTCTTTCATACTCTCTGCATCTGCAACATTTGCTGGTACATGACAAACACTGTTTCTATTCTGGTAGAGTCGTATAAGAGTCTTCCAGCATCGAGAAGGTATACCCTTTTCTTCGGCAATAACACGTATCTGGTTATAAACTTGTTGCTTTTGTTTCCAATAAGGTGCATCACATATATTATGACCACGGATATAGTACGTAACGTCGTGCCATTTTATGAACTGTTGTACACGATAATTTGGTTCATTCACTTCAGTTTCACAATAGTTGTTTAAGTCTTTTATTATATATTGTTCGCCAAAGTACGCTACAGCATTTGCCACTTTCACAAGATAGTCATTCTGTTGCAGCGTTTCACATTCTTTACTGGCATCGGTAAACGAATACAGTGTTTCTTGTGTATGAAATGTTGTTGGATTATCGACTAACGAGTAAAAAGTGTATTTTTGCCAGATGTCTGACGAAGCAGATTTGCTAAAGAATTCAGTTGTTTTTTGCTTGTGACAGTATTTATATTCCCAAATTGTTTTCATTCTTGTGGTGGTCATGAACGTAATCTAAAAAAAAGACAATCGTTTCAAGTACTTATAGTCACATTCATTATCGATAATAGAAACTGCTTACATTTACGTAGTCAGAAATATCGACCAGTACCTTGTGGACGTCGATGTGCGGCGTGGATGTGAGTGAAGAGAATAATGACACTCACACTTAAGAATAGTAGTTGTGGAGATTTAGTTGTGTTTTCTAATATTATTTAGAAGAAACAACGCAAAGAGTAATATTAGAAGTTATTTGTGTTTTATCTGGAACTATATTTGACTTGGATTATTTTTTATTTAAAAGAGAGTAGTTTTTTTGTAAATTTTAAAACGTGAGAAGAAAAGGAGTATATGATCAATGTTGTAAGATGGTTGTGGTTATTTCATGTTATGTGTTGTAGTATTTATGTTGTGAGAACTGATTTTGTTTCATCCGTTTACAGCTTGAATCTGATAGTACCGTAGTAGTCAAACTTACTAATAACAGCAAAAAAACGAAAGAGATATGACTGTGGGAGGAAAAAATACGATGTCATTAGAAAATTGAAAAAAGTATAATCGATAGAATAATAGTTGACGACAATCAACAGACAAAAAAAAAGAAGAAGAGAAAGAAAAACTAATGTACACATACACAGCTGATACAATGAAAAAAAATAAAATAAAACATCATAATTTCTTTTCTCTTGATTTGTCATATGTTACATTCATGTCCTAAATCAATCATTGAATAAATAAAAATAACTTTTTAACCTTTTTTCTCATGAAAACGAATGTCTTCAGCTGTTACCATCTTAAATTATTATTGATGTTCAACTATTTTTTTTTCATTTTAACGTCGTCATTTTAAACTTCATTTCATATTGTTTTCTTCGTATCTTTTTTATATTCTATTCTATGGCACGATGTGCGTCTTTGTTCAGAGTGGTTGTAACCAGCAGTTGGTGCTTGTATGAATCTGTTCACATTAGAAATAAACGAATATCTATATACATTCTTCTGTTGTGTACTATTGAAAGAAAAAGAGATTAGTACAAAGACAAATGTGTGTTTCATTAGTTTTAAATAATTTCTTTGGTTTTATTGTATGATAATAATGTGTTATATGATGCAAAAGAATATTTATTTATAATGATATGTATATATAAATGTATATACTTCTTTTACATAAAGATGTTGTAATGATTTAGTCAACGTTTTGTCAAGAATGACTTGCTCAAAAGATTGAAGTTTTCTCAACATTTTATTCATTCATCAATAACATTAATATGAATAAAATAGTAGCTGCACTCACATTCTCATGAAAAAAGATAAATGAAATAATATTATTGGATTTCAGTTTTTTTCCTTCAAATAACATCTGACAAATATGTTGCTGTTTCAATTCAATTTTTTCGTATAGAATTAAGGTTTTAAAATGTCATAAGTATAGTTGGTATAATAAGAGATCTAAACACATATATTTTAATCATGAACATTCATAATTAAAATTTTTATCTTTGGAAAACACTAACAATGTGTTCAATCAATAATAACTTGTCTTTAAAATCATGTTTTATTGCATCAAATAATCAAGTTCATATAAAGCACGAAGAATAAGCCACAAATGAATTTCTAAAGTTATTGAGTGATAAAACTACTTTATAGAAATAAGTTAATAAAAAATTTTGTTCTGATGTATTTTCTTTATTCAATAGAAGTCATATTTTGAAATATAAAACTCTTGAAATAGAATTGCTTCTTTGTGTATATATATAAACATTCAAAAAATCAATGGAAATATTTTTCTACGCTCGTCATCTATCTTTCGAGATACATTGAAAATAACATTTTATCTTCTCAATTTTCTAATATACATATATATCAATTAGTAAAAGAACTACCTTTATTGTTCTTTTTTTCGTCGTAAGAAATCAGAATAAAATAACAAACCTAAAGAATATGCCGTCATTTTTTAAAAATAAGCTGAAATACCATAAGTGTTATATGTTCACGGTCCCTATTTTTGTTTTGATATGTATACTTCAAACATATTCAAAACTGAAGGATTCTATATAATGCAAAACTTGATTTTTGTTATATATTTTCTATAGAAATAATTATATTAATTTCAGTTTATATTTATATTTTAAATAAAAAAATAATATTGTTATTTGACTGCATTATTTTACAATTATTCAATGCATAACTAAAATTCTTTTTTTATCATCTTTATTGGTTTCTTCTAATTAATCAGATTTTGAGAAAAACGATCTTATAGAATAAAAAGTAAAAAAGCGATGAAGACAAAGTTTTTTGTATGAAAGAAAAGAAAGAAAGAAAAACTACAGCTATGTAAAATCATATCAATGACAGATGGTTTGTGTATTTTTCAGAAAAATTATATTTATTTCAACACATATTGAGACCTTAAAAGTACTAATATAGATGAAGTATTTTTGAGTGCGGAGAGAAAGTGCAACTTTAGAAGAAGAACGTACACAATTATTTTAATCATTTCAATTGATGAATAAGTTTCAAGGTGATACCATCGAATTGAATTATATATGAAGCAAACAGTGTGCGTTTTAGATATTTACTTTGAATATAGACTATTTAGAATCAGTTATATCGCTGTTGATCGTGAATTATTTCGTATAGTTGTATTTAGATTACAGTTACGATTGAAAAAATAGATATGTACCTAGAGAAAAGTTTAAACAATGTATACAACAAGGTGATTGTATATCCACAAGATTATTCGCATTTTACTATAGATCAATATTTTATTCATAAACTTCTTTGCATCTTTTTGTATTACTAAATATTCTTTTTTATGTTTTTAGAATAGTCCTTTACCGACCTGTTTTAATCATAATATTTAGTTTTAGAGTGGTATGCGTGTAGATGAATGAAGATGAGACCAGTACCCTCGCCCTAACGTCATTACATTTGGATATATTTAAGTATTTGTTAGTTCTCCTAATTATCATTCCAATAACTTCTTATATACTTTTATTATTTTGTAAAACACGATCTAAAACAAGTGTTGCAATATTTAAAGGTAATAATTTGTACACCCACAGATTGTAACCGACAGGACTTCAAAGATTATCATAGAATGTGACAAATATACTTTAAAATCATATTTACAACGTATCTATATTCTATGAACAACTCTAGATAGCTCATGTTTTACATTTTTAATCTCGAATGAATAACACTGAAAGCTTTTCGATATATATATTGATGCAAAAATTTATCTCTTTTACAAAGATATAAAATTAAACTATTTATTACTTAATATTAAACAAAATCAAAAATACAATTTTGTATTTGAAAAATTACTTATTGCTAATGTAGGTACCGACATTGACTTGCTTAATTGATATTTGTTGTTGGTGAATGGCTCGAATTTCATCTAATGTTAAACACCGTTTGAAAGCATTAAAATCAGCTATACGAACATGTTTAGATGTTGATGATAAATTACTGGCAAATTTTGGAAATAACATCATTTTAATCAATGAAAATTGTTCTTCTGCTTTGTTGGAAAATGTATGAGATTTAAAAACATTTCGTCCATCAATCCATAATGTACAATTCGATTGTGAATGTGCTTTTGTTAAAACAATATGAGTCCATTGATCAGCATGTAACATTGATTTTCTTTTACTGAAATAATATTTCTTTCCACGAGATAATAAGATGGTTAGATTGGAACTATAAGATTTTCCAATTTCTATATGTAATTCACATTGATGTGTTAAAAGAATCCAAAACGAAAATGAATAAGATGAAAAAATAAATGATGAATGATAATTATGCTCAAGAAAACATTTATAATGTGATGAATGTTTTGGAACAGTCCAAGGAAGAAGATAACATTTAGTTGAACGAAGATTAATTGGAAATAATGATCGATCAACATCGAATACTAATTTTGATTTAATATCTTTAGTAACATTAATGAAACCATTACGAAACGTTTGTCGTGAATATTTTAAAGATCGAGAAAACCATTGATTAAGAAAATGTTCATCATTCGTAATAAAAGACCGCCAACATTTACAAACATAGGTCATTCGAAGTAAATCTAATGGTTCATGAATATATTGAATAATATGATGTAATAATTCACAAGGTAATCGATTCATTTCGTTTATTTGTTTATTATGATTGAATTTGAAATGTGAAACTTCATTTTATATAGATTATGTTTGATTAATTATCAAAGAATATGAAATACGTCGATATGAACAATTCTACTGATAATATGTTGATATGATAATAGTTGTTACGATATAATTAATTTTTTATTTGATATTTTTTATAACAATTATCATAGTAATATCAATACAGAGTATGGGTGAAAAACAAAAACTATGAATACTTATCACACTCAGATTCAGAGTCGCATTATTTGAATATTGAATAACATAATATACTAGTCGAAATATAGTCAGAAATGTCTTCTCGAAAATGTCCGCGGACGTAATGTCCTTTGTTTTTTCGTCCTTATATATATACATACGTGTGAGGTCGAAAAAACACAGGACATTTTCGAAAGTTAAGTTTCAATAAAAACAGTTCTTATCAAGATTTGAACAGTAATCAAATAGCATACAAAAATAGAGTTTGATTTTCTAGTTTTCATAAGAACCATATTGATATTAAAAAGAGATTAGAATTTTGGCTATGCCCCTTTCATTTATCTTGTTTAAAAAAGAATCAATCATGAAATAAAAAATAAATGATATCACGAAGAAAAAAATTTTAAACAATACAATAATCACTAAAAATCAGTTTGATATCTAGTAATCAATGTATTTCAATATCAATTAATAAATGGGTGGTACAGTTTGTGTTTCTATCCAAGCTCGTTGCGATGCAGGCATTTGCCATTGTTGAACCTTTATAATATACATAAAAATAATATTAGCTAAACTAATCTTAATCATAATTACTTGACATATTTTTTTCCATTGATTTAATCGCGTTAATAATTCATTAGCATGTTGTACTTCTTGTCCAACATCGGTAAACATCAATAAAACAGTAATCGGTATTTGCTTCTGTTGTCTACATATACAATAAAAAAATAAATAAACAGATAAATATAATCAATTAAATTTATTTTACGCTGTATAAAATAATCGATTAGCAATTCCACCACCAGCAATATAATAACGATCACGATCTCGTACAATTTTATGATGATGCTTATCTTGTCGTTCTTCTAATGCAATCCATCCAAGATTATTAGAATTATTTATTGTTGATAAATATCGAAATTGATCACTAAGATAAATTATTTAAATAAAACGGGTTAATAATTTTTTATCTTACCCAGTTAATTGAGAATCATTACGTTCAACAGCATTAAATGCAGTTAAAATAATAATTTCTTTTAATTGTTCATTTTTAAAAAATGTTAAAAGTTCATCGACAAATTCTTGTCGTTTGCCTGATACAATACTACCACGTTGTTGAATAACAAGTAATTTTAAATTTGTTTCTTCATAAACTATAATTAAATAAATTCCTATTATTTTTATTCTTATCTATTATCTATTATTTTACCTTCAATACCAAATGCAAAATTTTCTTTATTTGTATTTTCATATGGATCATATGCAATTACCGGTTCTACACATGTCCAGTTAAGTACACGAGCACTTTTCATATGTAACGTATTAATTAAAGTATCTATTGCTAATTGTCCAACATAACAATGACATATAGATGGCTATGAAAATGACAATTAGAATAAAAATGAAAAGATTTTTAATTCTTACTAAGATTAATGTATAATCTTTCCAGTTTCGTTTCTCTGTTCCCGTCATTATAGATAAATCTGAAAAAAGAAACTTGATTAGACAATTTCGAAATAAAAAATTTCTATTGCATTCAACGTGTTTTTTTTAAGACACAAAAAATAAACAAAATAACGTCATGATTCAACACACATAGATGTATATATATATATAAAGAAGAAGAAGAAGAAAAAAGAAATGAAACGTCGTCTTTAATATTGAGCAATAAACACAAAAAAAATATTAAGCATTAAAGAAAAAGAATTTATTTTATTCAACTTTTGGTTTTGTAAAACGTATGAGTGTTTCTGGTGAACGATATAAGAAAATAAGTTTAGCAAAAACTTGTTCTTCAATATTTAATATATTATGTTCTCGAACCAAATAAATATCTCGTAAGAGATGCCATAATCGATCAACTTGAGGTAATTCATTAAACATTATTGTTTGACTTGTTTGTAAGACTGTACGTAACAATCGTGCAACAACAATTACAAATGTTGTATATAAACCAATAATCCTATTGAAAAATAAAAATAGAAATTAATTTTTTAGCACAGTTTGTTTATTATTCACTCTCTATCTTAACAATATTTTTATGAACATAAAAAACAAACAAAAAAGGAAGAACAACAAGATTATTGAATATCTGAACAAAAAAAAAGACATAAGAGATTTGATTGTTAGTTATCTGGTTTCTCTCTAGTCCAATAGAGTAACACTTGTGGATTACGATAAATATAAACTAAACGATCAAAAAATTCATTTTCAGTTTCAAATTCATGAACAGTTCGTAAAAGATTTATATCATTTAAAAAATGCCATAATGTATCAACTTGTGGTAATTCATCAAACATAATTGTATTCGTTTTACCAAATAATTCACCACGTATAAATGTTGCAGCCACAGATACAATTGATATGTAGATACCGATAATACTATAGAGGATTTACATGAGAGAAAAGATTTAAAATATTTTTTTCAAAACAAAAGAAATTAACAATAAAGAACAAATATGTCAAGATAATAGAAAGAAGAAGAACAAGCTATTGTTGCTAATTATATTAAAAAGAAAAAGAGGTAAGATGTCATGATATATCAAGAATAGAACCAAAACATTCAAAATAAACAATGCATGCGGTGAACAATAGTTTGTTAGTTATTAATCGAGCAAAGCTAAATAATTAAATTCTATGAATACACTTACCCATAACGAGTAAGAAATGAAATATTTGCTGGTGAAATTTTATCATTGAAAAAAATCATACTCAAAAAGTTATCATTGGGAAATAAACCTTTGAAGAAAAAAAATAATATGATCAAATAAATGAAAGAGCTCTTCCACACTTATAATAACTTACATGATGGAGAAACTTTATATCTTGTTCGATTTTCTGACATTTCCCACCAAACTTCAGTACTATTTGGTATTGATTTTGTACGATTAAGACCCATGGTTACATCAGCATAATATTCCGATGAAAAAACTAAATTATAATTAAATATAATATTATAAAATAATGAAATTAGATGATTAAGAACCAGTTTTAAATGCTGGAATTTCTTCTGGTTTTGCTTTCGGTTTTACATGTAAAAATCTTGGTATTAAATTTGGAATTGTAAATTTTCTAAAAAAAATCATCAATAGAAAATTTCTAAATTATAATAAGTAAAAATTCTTACGTCTCTATTTGTGAATCAACAGTTCCATTAATTATTTCAATAAGTTCCTTTCGAATTTGTTGATCTGCTGATGTTATCTGTACTGTATGTTCACCTGCTACAACTGCTGCAATATCTTCTGAATCATCTTCGCCTGGCGGATTACGTGTTATTGTATATGAAAATCGTACTGGTACAGTAACATTGGTTCGTAAATTATTTATAACAATATCACGTATAGGTTGACTTATTTCCCACATATTAACACTTGTTGCAAATAAATTTACACAATATATATCATCTGGCTTATAATCACGTAAAAATGCATAGGCAGTATCCTATTAAAATTAATTATATGTAGAAAAATAAATAAATAAATAAAATGATTTACTTCAATAGTTGCGTCGATATTTGGTGAATAGATTGATGTCCGTAGACTATTATAATCAGTTTCAGTAAATGCACTTAAATCAATATCTTGTGCAGTCATTTGATAAATTGGCTATTAAAAAAATCAAGCATAAGAATTTAAATAAAACAAAAAGGAATAATAAAGTTTTTTTTCCTTACTAAATAACCACCTAATTTTATTTCAACATTAACTTCTTTAGGTGGATTTGATTGATAGAATGATGAAGTAAATGAAAAGAATAATAATGGAAACCATATTAATAGAATTAATAAAGCTAATAATGAACCACCAACACCATATTTTGATGTTTTTGGTCGAGTTACACCACGTTGTGTTGGATATTTCTACAATAAAAATTTTCATTTATAAATAATCCAAAAACAAATTTTATTAAATAGATTTAAACGAATCATAGAGAAATCGTTGCTAATATTACATGCAGTCATATATAGTCTTTAGGTTCTTTAAAATAGTACTTATATCTTACTTTCTCAGCCCATCTTGAACATTTTAGAAGATAAACATTTGAATAAATATCTTCTAATTGTAGCCAACTTGTTAAACCCAGTGCTGTATCTGTAAACATCCAATCCATAATTGTTCGTAATTCAAGTAAAAATGGAATTAACAAATAACTAAAAATACAAATTCATATATAAAAGAAAAACTAAGAAATTCTTACACTCGATATAAAATTTGATTCACATAATTAAAACGTTTCATAAGAAAATTGCCTGCAATACGTTTTGGATAACCTAATCGTACTTGTATTGATGAATAACCAAAATAGATACATTTGAATATATACCAAAATTGAGCCGCAACATTATCACGAAATTTCCTTGAAAAAAAAATGTTTTTAAGAAAATTTTTCTATTGATTCATAACATACGTTCGAGTTATTCCGGGTAAAACAAAAAATAACCATATATGTACAACTATAACTTGGAATAATTGAAAAAATAGTTTACCACGAACATTTCGACGTAGATAAAGTGCACGATCAATTATAATTAATATAAATTGAACTAATAATATAACAAGAAAAGCGACTGGAACCTGAAAAGAAAATTTTGTATTTCAAAACAAAAAATTTTAAAATATAAATTCTTTTACTTTATTCTCTTTTATTGTTTGTACAACATTTCCACCAGCTCGTTCCTAGAATAAAATTTCAATTTTTAGTTATAGAAACAAAAAATAAGAACAAAATAAAAATAAGGTGAAACGTAAATAATAGAAAAATCTATATTGTGGGAAAATCTTTTGATAATCTTAAATTTCATTCATTACCCTAAAAATTTTAGTTAACTGTAAAAAAACAAGAAAAGTTTTACAAAACAACAATTAAAGAAATTATTTTTCAGATACATACACCAAATTGACTATAAAAACCAATAACAATAACCATATTAATAAAATCACAAAAAAACATTGGTGCATAAACATCACGAACAAATAATGCTTGTTTAAGTTGACGATAGAATCTTATCAATGGTTTCATAAAATAAGAATTACTAAAAGAGAAAAAAAATCAAATTTTTTATAATTAAATAAATGATATTTTTGCTAAATAAGAAAAGAGGCTAGCAACATGCATGTCTAAAGTCTATAGTTTGAAAATCATACCGAATATTGAATAGGAATCTGTTTGTATTATATTTGTTTTTTTATAGAATTACATTTTTAAATAAAATGAAAATTACTTACCTAACGATTCGTGTTGTTTCTGATGGATATACTTCATCTGGTTGTTGATCATTCGTTTCAACATCTGGAGTTGCTGGTTCTAAATAATAAAATATATTCGTGATTTATAAAATAAATCTTCTTTATTTATACGCACCATGCGGTGTGGATGTTTCAGCTTTCCAAAGTCCAAGTTGCTAAAATAATAAAAAAAACAAGTTTGTTAATTTTTTAATCTATAAATTTAGTACTTTTAAAATTGAACGATGAAGAAATAAAGATAATAATAAAAATAAATCTGCTACTGAAGCTGCATTCTCTTTTCGATTAATTCCAATAATATTTATTGCTGCTAATGGACGAGCATCTATTGTATCTGCATTCCATGGATAAAATCGAAATTGAAATATATATTTAACAACAATCATTGCTTCTGTATAAGTTAATACAGTAATCCAATAATTTCGTGATGGTCGAGATGATAACATAGCCCAAAGAAATATTGATAATGGAAGTGGTAATGATAATAATGCACCTGATGTTAAATGATTTATAATCATAGCTGAATAACATAAAAGTTCTGATCGAGACATAACAAAATAAAATAATGAATCAAATAAACGATAAAGACGTGAACGTTGACTTAAATCAAATGATTGTGATACTCTTCGAAGAGCTTGATGTCTACAAAACAAGATTAATCCTTATCATTACTATTATATAAAGAAAAAATTTACCCATTTGAATAATCACCACTAGCGAATTCATCAATATCGATAACGGAAGACTACATAATAAAAATGATTTCAAGACAAACAAAAAAAAAACTAAAAATAAATTTTACTGCTCCAACACTTGTTTCAGCTCGAATACGTTCTTGTTGAATAATTTTATCGTCTGATTTCATTTGAGCTAATTTTTTTGAAACTTCTCGATAATCATGAGAATTTCGATTAAATAAATCAATTAAATAATCAATTATAATCCAACCAATTAAACGTATTTTAATTAAAATTGATTTTCGTTTCTTTTTTGTTTTATCTTTTGTAATAAAAATAAAAATTTATTAAATATTATTCAAATCTATTCAATCTACCTTTTGGTTCCACAGATGCTACGTGCTCTGGATCTGATAAAATTGGTATTCCTGCAGTTGTTGTTAGTGTTGCTAGTGCAGAAGGAGTAGGTGGCACTGAAGTAAATTCATGACCATTTGATTCAATTAACGATGATGATAAAGGTTCTAAAAGAAAATATCAGATTGAGTGAGTTTAATATTAATAATAAGAACAACTTACTTTGAGTAGCGACAGCTTCTTTTGCTTCTTTATCACTTGCTGATAAAACTTGAAGAATCTAAAAAGAAAAGATTTATTATATTTTATGAATTTTTAATTAATAAACCTGTTCTTGAGCAGCTGTTGCTTCATCTTGTTTTCCTTCATCTTCTTCTTCATCAGATTCATAATCAAACATATAATAATCACCCGAACGAATTGCTAAAAAACGAATAGAAAATAAAATCTTTCATTGATTTTGATTTTTTTTCTTTTCAACAAACCTTCAAAATGTTCAGCTGATTCTGAAAGTATTGATGTAGTTTTTTCTTCTGTTTGATTTAATTTTGATTGTTGTTCTTTAATACGTTTTAAACTTTGAGTTATTTTTGATACAGTTTCTTCTTCACGTGCACGATCTTCTTCTATTCGTTTATGTGACATTTCATTAAATAGAACAGCACCTTGACTAGCTAATTTAGCTTGAGAACGAAGTTCAGTTACAATATGTTCCCAATAATAACTAGCAAATATTCGTTTTTGTAATAATAAAAATATCATACAAAAACCATCCCTAGAAATTATATTAAAATTATAAAGACAAAATGAAGAAAATAATTTTGATTTACATGAAAAGACTAGCATCAGCAGCATTTCGATCACATTGTTCAGTGGTACCTAAAATTCAAATAGTTTAAATACGAGAAAAATCTAATTATATATACCCGTAGGAGATGAAGGACAATTATTCAAAGGTTTAAAATTTGATTTTAAACATGGTACAAATAAATCGACAAACGTGCAAAATGTTGACATGCGTGATGCGATTGTACAAGATGTCGATGGATAAAGAAATATACAAACGACCACCTAGAGAAATATCGAAACAAAACAAAATAACTAATCAAATATTCTAATAAATGATTTTTTTCTAAGATAAAGAAGAAGCATGCTTTATAAAATAAAAATCTTTGCCCCCTCCCACCAACAAAAAGGAAAGAATAACCTATAAACCAAACAGAAAAAAAAGAACCTGTAGAGGAAATACTGTCATCATCATCATCATTGAATCTTTGAATATCTGGTCTTAAACAAGCTATTGCAAAGATTTGTTGAATTGAACAATTAATTGATAAAATACCAACACAAGCGACTACCTGAAAGTGTTTATTTCTCATTTTTCTATTATTATTATTATTTCATCGAAAATAGAATTCATTCTAACATATTTCTCTTTACACATACCTGTAAACATGCTTTAACAAATACGACTGCAAAACAATAATAAATCATATAATTCCACCTAGGAAAAAGAAATTTTATATTTAAAACAAAAACCAAAAGTTCAACTAAATTTTAACATACAATCGAAGCATAACTGGAAGTCGTTTTGTTAAAAAATCTTGACCATACCAAAGATAATAAAAACATGCAATAAGATAACCAAGACCAAGTAAACTAATTCGTGTTGTACCAGCAAGATAAACAATTGATAAAACACTCCATGCACCATACATAAATATTGAATATTTTATATGATCAAGCCAATGACGTTTATTTGTAACAAAATCCCATGTTGGATTATTTTTATAAACATCATCATCATGAATTATTTCACGATTTGATCCACCAGCTTCGGCATATTCATGATTTTTTTCATTTGTTTCATAACCAAATACACGCCATTGTTGACAAACAAATAAAAATTGAAAAAAATCAGCTAGAAAATAAAATTCTATATTTTTATAGTATAATTAATTAAATATTTACCAATTAACTGTGTTGCTATGGGTGGATGTGCATAATCTGCTAAATAAAGCCAACGTTTTAATTGAGACCAACCTTTTACGTTAACATCTGTCCATGGATATTCTACAATAAAATAATCATTTTATTAAACTATTGTTTCTTTCATTCAAAGTATCTAATGACTTACCAAAGCAAAGCATTGGTGGTGCGCCAACAACACTCATATATTGTGCTGGAAATGCAATGATAAGAAATAACATATAGATAGGCCATATTCGTTGAATAGTTCGTCGACTTGATATTAAAAATATACCAAGCCATATTGAATAAAGAACAGCCATAACATCAAGACGAACACCAATAACTATAACTGTTGTTATGAAGCATATCTACGAAAGTAAAGTATTCTTTAGTAAAACGAAAAATTTAAATCATTTTTCTTTTTTTATACCTCCAAACCAAATCGATAGAAAATAAAATTCGTTAAATATTTTAAAAAGTTAATCATTCCTTGATCAGCTTGTCTATAACTAATTATATCATATTCAGGTTCACGAGTTTCATCAAAAAGATCTTTTAATGCAAATGGTTCAAATAGAATAGGAAAACGATTTTCAACAAGAGGAGCATTAAAATGTACTGATAATGTTAAACGACGATGTCTTTGTCTATATCGTACAGTTGCATCTAATGTTAAAATAATTGTTAATAAAATATAAAGCTACAAAATAAACAATTAAAAGTTTTTGTTATATAAAGAATAAATATTTACTCCAATAAATTGATTAATATTTGGTGTTAATTCAAGACCAAACCATTTTGCTGTATCATTTGGAATTGCATTTAGACTTTCATCTAATGTTACATTTGGATAAATCTAAAGAAGTTTAATTTTATATAAAACAATTTGTTCATTTTTATTAATTTACTTGTGAACAATTTCGAACAAAAATATTTTTTTCTATTATTTGTTGTTTTGCTATTTCTAATTGATAACACATTGATGCAAGAATATATATACCTGTACTAATTAATGTTAATAAATTGATTAATGATCGAAGACTTGATAATGTTAAACCAATAGTTACAAAAATAATTAATAGAACATTAAATGCCGATACCTTGATAATAGAAATAAAAATTTTCATTTTAAATTTAAATCAAAACAAAATAAATTTATTTTACTCGAAGTACAGAAACAAGAACCATGATAAATAGAACAAGTTTATAGGAATGAATTTCAGCAAAACGCCATGTGTAATAAATTATTTTTTTATAGATACGGTTTGCTCGAAAATAAAATTTATATAAAGATTCTTGCCAAATTTCTGGAGTACTTTCTAAGATTTGTTGTGTATAAACACTATTTGAATTATCTGTATTTTCTACATAAAAATTATATATATATAAATAATTATAATACAACAAAAAAAAATTTTTCTACCTTTAGCGTACGTATGAATTTCTTTTAATGTACCAGTTGGTAAGCCTTCAATATTTTTGGCACTGAAGATTAAATAAAATATAAATTCATTAACTTTCTACTATTTAAAAAGAACTGATTGAATGTCATCAAATAAATCTTACGAAGAGTATATAAAACTTAGTCTTTTTGTTATTTTTAAGATTACCTTGGCATTGTAATTAAGTCCATCCAACCCGAATGAAAATAATACAATTGCATTATATTAACAACAAGAAATATACTTGGTGTTAGTAATTTCACAGCCAACACATCGGATCGAACGAAATCAAGACCAATTGATGCAAGTCTACAAAATAAAACAATATTAAAATAAATTTCTTCTTTTTATTTATTTATTGGTATTTACAATTCTTTACTGAGTCTTGCAGTTAAAAAATTGTGGACTATTTCAAACTAAGATATAGAACAAGATATTTATTTTATCAAAAATATTTCAAAAAAAAGGTATTACTTGATATACATATAATCCAATTAAAATCATCATGGAATAGATAATAATAGTTAAATGGAATGTTGATGCTGTTCTTCTCCAAAATCCAAATGAAATCTTTAAAAATAGATTTATTTATTTTTTTTACTGTAAATTGTATTTATCTTACTTGGTATGAAAGAATAAAGAATAGATAAAAAGCCATGTAGATTATACGATAAATTACTACAGTATTTTGAATACTAACAAGTAATAGCATTCCACATGAAACAAATATCCAATATTTAGTTAAGAAATTAATCAACCATTGTCCTAAACAATATATTATATTCTTTAATTCCAAAGAAAAATATAGAAATAAACGTTACCTAATCGTTTTGGATATGACACTGGTGATGTAGTGAGTGGTACTGCTATAAATAACAAAGAAAGAAACATAAAATTATCAATATTCATATATATAAATTAAGCAAATCATTAGAAAAGTCGATTTATAAAGCTCTAAGTTTAGTCTTATTTTATATTTTACCAGCAACTGATAATTCTATATCTGTAAAAAAGTCGAATTTCATTTTTCTCAGTTTTTTTTTATTGTATTTTAATGCATAACTAACCTTCATTTGGTTGAATATTGGCATTTTGACGTTCACTAATATATTGCCGAAATGTTAACCAAAAGAACATCATATAGAATGACTAGAAATAAATGAAAAAATATAATTATGATTTTATTCTTTAACCGGTGGGCTACGTGATTATGTTGGTGATATTTTCACAAGACACAAACAAATCTAACGCATCTCAGATTTTCCCTGTTGTTGTTGTTGCGATACTCTACGTGCTGAGTTAAGTATAGCGTGGCAACACTGACAGAGAAAATGTGGGATACGTTAGATTTGTTTGTTTCTTATAAAATATCACGAATATAATTAATTAACATACTTTGGCAACTAAGTAAATGAATGCTGGACGATAATCAATTATTTGAATACCAATTTGTGCCATTGTACGACGATCATACATAAAATTTAATTGATCAAAACTTACTTTAAAACCACTTAGATATTGTAATATTAATAATATTACTCCATAAATTGTAAAAAATGGACTCATTCTCAAACACCATTTTCTTGAATTAGGTAATACCCAAAGAAGACATGCCCAAAGTAAATAGACTAATGTTAATAAACTATGAAATGTTATACTCCATGCCTGAATAAATTTTCATTGTAGATAAAATCTTAATTAGAGTAATAAAAACTTTCGCTTTCTTACCAACATAGCAATTATAGATAATAAATAACTTTGTCGTTCTAACACACGAAGTATTAATAGTACAATAAAAATTATTCGTCCTTGCCATGTTTGATCTTCTGCTGATTCTAAATTTGATAGACGTTGTGAACTTGGAGAATTTCGTTCTATTGTACTTCGTCGTTCGACATTATTAACCAAACTCTATGATATACATATATATATTTATATAATAAATGTTAAACATTAGCAAAATAGAATAATTCATAAAAGCAAATATTTTTATATGTATTCTTTTTTGTCCCAGTATATAAAAGCAAACTTAAAATCCATGTTAGTAAATTAGATACAGGAATTAGAAATTCGTATCGGTATTGATAATATCTCTGAGTGATGTTTTTTGATATGGCAATTTTTCAACAAAATTTCATCAAATAATTTCTCGGTGATACCCTTAAAATTAGTAGAAGTTTTGATATTAAAAGCAGAAAAGTGCATAAAATAGATCTATTGATAATTGTTATCGATTCTAATTGTGTATAAAAGTCTATTTATTTGAACATAGTGAAAAAAGCAGGCATGTAATTGCTACAAATATATGGGCAAACCTGTATGTCAATAGGACGATGAGGATTCATCTGATAAAGTTATACACACAGACAATATGAATTCGATTAATCATTTATGATCCTATTTGAATCATCAATTATTTTCTTACCTCTTGTTCAACAGATTGCATTGTTGTTGTAGTTGATTGTACTTTCTAAAGAATCAAAAGTATTTTATAAAACAAACATGTATATGTGGTTAAATTTACTTGTTGAAAAAAGGTTCGATTTGTTTCAAAAGCAAAATAAAAATATAGAAGCAAAAGTGCACATGGATTGATATAATCACTCCATGCAAGATTAGTTACAACACGTGGTTCATTCTCCGTGCAATTATTTATTACAATTGCTGTTAAACCTGTAATACTGTTAAGAAAAAAAAGAAAAGAAAACACATGCACAGATGTATTAGTACAATCACACTTAATATCTTACTTGCTCCATAATGATAATGGTGGTAAAACTTCTTGAAAAAATGTAAATTGATATAAATAAAATAGAATGATATGCATGCCCGTATATATAACTAATAAAGCACGAATTAATGTATATTTTCTACCAAATTTAATCGTAAATGACCATGAAAAGGCAATAGCAAGAAAGAAAATAAAATAGATGGAATTGATTATACTTGGATAAACAAATGCTGCAAAGCCAACAATTATAAATTGAATGAATAGACGTATACGTCTTATAACCGATAATAATTTTGGCCAAATATTTTTTCGATTAATTATATTTAAACTACTAGTTGATGATGGTGATACACTTGTTGTATTTGATGTTGATGAAGTTTGAAGTTCAGTAACTTCACGACGTCTACTCGTTCGTAATGAACGTCGACTAATAACAAGACAAATTGTTGCTACAGCAAAGATGATAATATCAGGAAAGATTAAACGTAAAATTCGTATTGCATTGGAATTGTCAAGACTTAAATTCAAAAAAAAATAATAAATTAATTATATTCATTAGAAAATATACCGTTCTAAGCCAAAATATCGAAGAATTTGAGTAAGTTCAGTACCTAATACATAAAATAATAAGACAATTTTTTTGTTTTCAAATAATCTTTTACATACAGTTATTGAGGGTATGACCATAGGGTTTATTTGCAAGAAGAATTGATTGAAAGATTAGATGAGCAATAACAGCAAGTAGACTTATTATACCAATGATAAGAATTAGTAGACGGAAACGTGCTAGAATAATAAAAAAAATTCTTTTTCTCTAATATTTTTTTTTAATTTTTACTTCGAAGATTTCTTTCGTTGATTGTACCCAACCATGGAATGATAAGTAGAAGAAAACCATAGATAAATGAAACAATAGAAAATCGAAAAAGGGTTCCTAAAAATCATTGTTATTAATCGAATATAAATGAAGTTAGTTTTTGTTGTATTTACCACTGAGTAATGTAATAGGAAGAAGAATAAGAATTAGACCGGATAAGAGTGATCGAGCCATTATTGTTAAACGTCTGTGAATAAAAAGAAAATATAATAAAATAATCATTTATTTTTTTCTACTTCAATGATTGATGTGGTTGAATACAAAGAAATAATGATGGATATTCAATAATTTGAACCTCGATTTCATATTCTAGCGTCATCGGAATTTTTAAATGTTAACGATAATGTATAATATCGGCAAAAAAATTTAGTCACGTCTACACTACTGACTATATGATATGCTTCACCTTTTACTACTATTATTCTTTAATAATAACTATTTTCTCTAAGGTATAAATACAACAGGAAAAAAATCTCGAATGAATAGAAAAACCACATTGATACATGTGACTGAATACTCGTCACATATTTCACCTTTCCCTACGATTGTAGACATATAGTCAATCTAGCCAATATAATACTAGTAATTTTTTTCAGCTATGCCAGTTTTTCGTTCTATTCGCACTGACAACATATATCTTTTGACGTATAGAAAGAGAGGAAAAAAAGAAGAAAAAAAATATTAATTGATTCTGTGAATCAGATATATTATTAGAAACAGAAATGTTATATTCGATATTTCTGTGAAAAGATCAATGTTCCTAATAAATCTAAGAATATGGTATAGATAAAATGTTATCATGATTGATAATAAATAAAACTCCGTCATTTTAATTAAATGTCTTACTTCTCTTCGACTACTGTGGGTAATGAGGATGTTATAAAAGGATCCGGAGACATGAAACTAGGAAGATTTGTTGGAATGGTAACGATATTATTCATAGATGATGTTTGATCAGGTGACGATGAATAGAATTGAGTTTGTTTTGGTGGTACGGAATATGCACGTGCAAAATGTTGATCTTTCATGTCATCATTTTCTTGGTAATGATCAGATATTTGTCGTCTTCTCGGTTGTGGATGTTGAAGTTCAATATCATATGCATCATTTGATGATGATGATCTTGTAACAATACGTTCAGTTGAACTTGCATATATTTTATTAAAATACATAGTTATATAGATAATATATTAGAACTACGGGTGAAAGATGATCAATGAAAAAGTAACGATCGTTACAATTTCTGTTCGGTCTTTTTTTTCGATAGTAATGATGGAATATTATAGTAATGTATACAGACAGACGAATATAGGTATTGAAGAGTTGATAGATGAGAAGAGAAATAAGTATTTACAAATGATTTATGTACTCTCCTTTTTTTTCCTGTTTGTCGGTTTTTTTTCGCACCTAATGAGCGCGGGTGTAGAGTTTATACGTATTTTATATAATAACAACAGAAGTGTTCTTTTATGTTCTTTACTTTTTCGTCTTTTATGATCCTATTTTCAATATCATAAATAAATACATAAAAAAGAAGATGAAGTAATCATTTGATGATTCATAATCAACCTACTATTTATTTATCTTACCTATGAATGAAGATTTTGATTATACAAGTTGAAATATTGTGACTAGTTGTAGATGAATCATTCTCATATAAAATTATATGTGAAATAAGGGAAAGAAGGTTAATAAATGACTAATCTACAAAGACCAATAAGGAAATTGGACTTTTTTTTGATATTATTTTTTTTCTTTATGTTTCTTTTTTTAATTTATTTAATATAACAAGATGGTTTTTATTTTGTTTATTGGATCTTACAACAAAACAAATTCTAAAATAGAATATGATGATGTTTCTTTTCTTATTTGTGTGTATCATTTTATTTTCAATTATATGTCATTGAAATAAATATATATTTATTGTTGTTGTTGTGCTTGTCGAGCAAGTTTTTCAGCGACTTGTTTAGCAATTGTATCCATATTTCGTCGTCCTCCTTGTGAAAGTACACGACCACCTGATGCATGTTTTTCAATAATTTTTGCTTTTTCAAGTGATTGAAGACATTTGCGGACAACACTACGTGAACCACGTTGAAAATGTGATGGACGTACACCTTTATGTTTAAGACCACCATAGATACGTGTAAAGGCACCAACACCTGTTCGACGTAAATAAAGAAAACGTGCCATTGATGCACATCGTGTATAATACCAATCAGGATCAACAGGCGCCATTTGTTTATGGATACCTAATTTAATGATATCTGCCCAATTACCAGATGGTACATCGAGTTTGCCTGTTTTCTTAAGAAATTCGGCAAATGCAGCAGTAAATTGTTGTTGATCAACATCTTTGACGGAACCGCGATCGATTGGATCCATTGTTTTTTAGATTTGGATTCTGTTCGAAAGACGAGAATCTAAAAATCAATAAAAATCATTTTTAATCTATTAATTAATTAATATGTTCAATTGTAAAGTAATAATCAACATAACGAAATATAGATAAACGAAAATTCAAAAAATAAAGAAAAAGAAATAAACAAATAAGAAACATTTTGATTATTATCCCAATGGCTCGTTTTTCTATTAGCCATCGATCCATATACAGACATCAAACCTCTGAAGAATACTCTGGAATGTTGTAATAGTATAAATTTAAAATAAATATCATTTAAAATGAATAAAAAAAGTATTTTTATTTAAATTTTATTATTATAATGAAATATAAAAATGATATTTCATCTAAATTCTATAGATGTCGTTAGTAATCATTTCCTTCTATTCTGCAAATATATGATATTTATTGAAATAGGAAATTTCGAATCTTATTATTTTGTTTCCCAAAGTTAATAATACCCGATTAATTTTATATTATCAGTATTAGTTAAAAATAGTAATAATTTGTCTATTCTTAAAAGAATAAAATATAGTACTTCATCTACTTCAAGCAAAATTTGAAGTATGGATGAAGTAGAAGTGAAACAATTTGAAGGACAGTGAATTAAAATAAAATACAAATGAGATCACATTCTTTTTCATCATGATTTCAATCATACTTCTTTTAGAAAGAATTACATACACTATCATCATCTGTTAAAAAGAGTCCAGTCTATAGTAGTAAATAACTATGAAGTATATACCGCATATCTTATAGTATATTCACCTTGAATAATAGATCAAATTTAGGACATTACAAGGAAAAAGCTGCATGTTTACTTTTCTACAATGAACAATGTAATCTAAGTAAACTTCTTTTTTTTGCTTTGTATATGTTAGTATCAGTATTCCGAGATACCATACTTCAGTTGGTCTTCATATATAGTTTATACTTTATAAGTTAGGCAAAACGTCTCCTACAAATATAATTGTAAACATAAACTAAGTAAGTCTTCAATTCATTCGATAAACAAATATTATTAATTTTTCTATTTTTCGTATAAATGTATAATAATATTTAGTCTTGTTTTTGTTTTTTATCTTCTAGATTAACACGTTCTTCATAATCCATTGTATAAAGAATCTATTTTCAAGATCATTCTTTTTATATATTTAATCTTATCATGAATATATACATCGGTAAGTATATCTAGATTTTTTTTCAAATGATAATCGAAAGACATATAATTAGTAATACCTATATCTTTTAATGCAACGAATTTGTATGTATATAATATGATTGTCCTTGATGACTAGACTGAAGTATAAGAAACAAGAGAGAATCAAAATCTTAGAATCGTTTTGATTGAAAACTCATTGAAATTTAAACCTTGAGAGAAAAAAAATCCCTCGAGAACGATTCAATTACAATACTGTTTCTACTGACTTTGTCTGATCAATAGACATAACTGAATGTGAATTAAAAAAATATTTTCATATTAACTTCAATACATTTTCTACCAAATGAATATTTTTCGTATGCTCCATACAATCCTTTCTCTTTTTTTTTTCTCTTCATATCACTCATATTCATACCTTCAATACATATATAGAGCATAAATATTTTTTAACATTTTCTTTTCTTTTTTTTATGCCTGTTACCAATACACATGATTAGTTTTACATATTCTTTTACATCAATATACATATAGATTTTTTTTTCTTCTTCTATTTCGATTAAAAACTTTTCAATTACCAAAAAGAAAGATACTGTTTCTTAAATTAACATCTTAGAAAAACTGTATCATGTAGATAAAACGATTGAGTAAGGCCCCTATCGTTCCACTTTGGCATTGGTTTAGTATTTTAGTATGTCATTGGCTCGACCGGAACTTCTGCATAGAGTGATTCATCAGCCAATGGAATAAAATTTAAAAAAAAATGGTTTGTTCTTCTTCATAATATCTCTTGTGCTTATTTATCTTATTCAAGTGATCATCGATTAGAATTGATTGATTATTGTAATGGGGAATTATTGTATTATAACCATTTGATTGTTCAAGTTCTCTTCAAATATATATTGCATATATCCGATTGATTTATGTTATTTTTAGTCAAGAATGATGATGATCGATACAGCAACTCTTACAATTCTTAGTGGATTTACTATTGTTTGTCTTATTTTCTTTTATTTAATGAAAAATAAAAGTTCATCGAACAATATTGAAAAGAATAAACAAACAAATATAATAATTACATTAAAAAATCCTGATGATAAATATAAATTTATATTAGCTCATAAAGAACATATCTCTCATGATACATGTCTCTTTCGTTTTCAACTTCCATCATTAAAACATGTTCTTGGTTTACCTATAGGTCAACATATTTATATTACAGCACATATTAATAATGAACTTATTAAACGACCATATACACCAATAACATCTGATGATAATCAAGGTTATTTTGATCTTGTTATTAAAATTTATCCTAATGGTAAAATGACTCAATATCTAGATAAATTTACTATTGGTGAAACAATTAATGTTAGTGGTCCATCAGGTAATCTTATTTATAAAACTAAAGGTTTATTTGATATACGTTCACGTAAACCTGAACCATTTGTTACTCGACATGTTCGTCAACTTGGTTTAATAGCTGGTGGTTCAGGTATAACACCAATGTATCAAATATTGAATGAAATACTAAAAGAACAAACATCTATTGTATACGGTGAACATGTTGATATAAAAATTTGGCTTCTATTTGCTAATCAAACTAAGCGAGACATTTTATTACGTGATGAAATAGAACAGTTGGCTGAATCTTACAGTGATCGTTTTAAATTATGGTATACTGTTGATCGTGAAAGTGAAGAATGGAAATATTCAAAAGGTTTTATTAATGAAACGATGTTAAGTGAGCACATGCCACCTCCAGGTGACGATGTTTTAATATGTATTTGTGGGCCACCGCCAATGATTAAATTTGCATGTATACCAAATCTAGATAAACTAGGTTATACTGAAAGTATGCGGTATACATTTTAAAGCCAGAAGAAGAAGAAGAAGAAGAAGAAAGAAAAAAGCATTTAGATGTTTTCATATTTGCATTTTTGTAGTCGTGTTAAGTGTTTGCAATTATTATTTTTCATTTCATAGGAGAATGATATAGGTTCAAAGTGAGAGAGAGAGAACAGAAGACAGACTAATTTATTTGATTGCTAATTAATTTCCACTTTTTTTTCAGATACATATCTCTTATATATGTTACAATTTGTTTACTGGAAAGATCGATATCGATTGTATGTATGTATACTATTTATTACATATTCGTTTTTTTTTTCATAGAAAAGACAGGAGTACACTAGAATATTGTAATGACAATTTGTGTTGAACATGTAAACATATAGATTTGTTTATATGTCTATTAGGCAGGTAAAGGTCATCTGCACAATGTAAATGAAGTCATTGTTCTATACGTATATCAGATATGTAACGTTATATACTTTGCATAGCTTGTAAAATACATAAAATAGCATTGTTGTCTCTAATCGATACTTGAAATAGATTTAATATGAATGTGTATCTCTTAACATTCTCTTTTGTAGATGAATATAGTAGGTAGAACTATTCCCTAAGGACACAAAGAAGAAAAAAAAGTAACAAGAAGAATAAGAATAAGAAGAGTATTATTTTAAGCAACCATGCTTTGATCTTGCTTGAACAGAGATTACATTGCAAACAAGTACATTTATAGAAAGATTGTCTATTGTATCATTGACTGATGTCTACAATAGTTGTCTATACAGGTAGTCGAAAATACGCAAATATTGATGTCGACTAAAGATAAAGTATAAGAATCATATATATATTATTGGAAAGAAAAACGATAGTAATTCAGAAGAAGAATAAGAGTTACACGTGTATATACATATTAAATTTCAAATAACATTCTCTTAAAGATATCTGTATGTATATATTTTTTTGATTAAACAATAGTAATATTGATGATGAGAATTGTTCCTTTTCTTTCTCTTTCTTAAAACTTTGTATGGACGAACAGCAAACGGTCGAGTAGGTAGGTGATCGAGGTAGATGTTAACCTTTCTTCTTTCCGTTCTCACTCTTTCTCTTCGTTCTACATAAATCGGCATGAAAAGAGAAAAAGAAGAAGAAGACGACGATGAAGAAACAGAGAGAGAGAGAGGCAGAGAGACGAGAAAGGGAGGGAGGGAGGGAGGGAGAGAGAGAGAAAAAAAGAGAACTATACATTTAGAATTTGTGTTCGAAAGAGTTGCGCTAGAATGAAGGTCAATATTACCAGCTCATAAACATACACTATGCATTTATATGAATGCAGAGGTGGTCTTAGAATTCATTTGACAAGTGCCCATATATATTACATATAAAAAAGGAAGAAAGAATCATATTTTCTTACATATTCGCGTCATTGATTAAGTAGTGTTATGTTGTTGTTGTTGTTTGTAGACAGTTGAAGGGCCCCTTACCGACGTGAACGACGAAGGATGTGAATTATCGTAATGCGTGATCAACAATCGTCGTCTCCTATCGAATTATTCGTATCATCAACTGAAATGGCCTCTACACCACCATCTACAAATAATAATGTTAATGGTAAGATGAAAAATAATATAATTCTTAAATAGATGATCAAAAACTCATTTATGATTATAGAACTATTACCCGGTCTTGAAACATTTCTTCGTTCAATGGTAAATAGCACAAATTTAGATCATGATCATCGTCAAATTGCTGCTATGTATGTTGATAAACTCGATGAACTTAGTAGACCAACAAATCCACAACCGACACCGGTTGTTGATGATCAATCAATGTAAATGATATCAAATATATATATGATAGTTCATAGAGTAAACTATTTTTCTTTTGTCTTTAGAATTAATACAGATAATGCATCTGAAGATGAAAGTGATGATTTTACGGATGAAGAAGAAGAAGAACGTAAGAAAGAGCTTGAAGAACAACAAAGATTACAGCAACAGCAACTACAACAACATCATCAATCCACACCAGCTATTATACGCCGTGCATCAGCTAGTGATAATCAAATATATAATGCTACAAGACTTAAATCAGGTGATGGAAATAGTCAATGGTATATAGATGTACCAAAAAATACTTATTTAGAAGCATTATCACCACAATCTTCCAATGGTAATCTATTTTCAATTAGTAAAAAAATAAAATAATTGATCCTTGTCTTTTTTTAAATAAAAATTTAGGACACAATGATATATTACCATCCAAATCACCAAGTCGTTTATCAATTTCAACACCAACTTCAACTATAATAGCTAATGGACTTCTATTGACTTATGATGAAAATCACAATTGGATATGGCGTTATTATGTTCTCGATGATTTTGATCTTATCTGTTTTTCAGCTGATAAAAAATCTTTATCAACAAATCAAATACAATCAGATAATGATTGTTCACCATTGTGGGTGTCCGATATGACAAATGCAAAAGTGCATACAACAGTTATAGATAAATATGACTGTTTATGTCTACAAATTGGCCTTGCTGAAGCTATTTATGTTCGACCAGCTGATCCAAATCAATTAAATAGTTGGCTTAAAGTAATTTGTTTATTTATAGTTTTGTATATTAAATTAAATTTCTTTTTCTTTTTAAAAAGTCATTTCGAGATGCAACATCAGCACAAAAATCAAAAGATAATTCCAAAGGTCGAAGTAATGTGAAAACACTTTCACGTAATGCACGTCGTATGTTTGCTCAATTTAATCGTAAGAAAGGTCAGATTGTATCACATTTACTTGATCAAATGGCTAATGTAACAGGTGTTGATGAAAAAACACGAAAACATTGTCAATTACGAGGTATATTACTTAATCAATTAATTCCATTTTCTATTGTTCTGTTCAAATCTAGGTTTTCTGGTTGTATCAACAGATAATATAACATTTGTTACAAAATATTGTACTATAGTTGATGGCATTTTTCGTATACATAAATCACGTTTAAGTGAACAAACTGATCATGAATTATGTTTAAATCGTTGTAAATTATCATTTCCTGAAGAGCGTACACGTGATATACAATTTGCATTAATTGACGAACAAGCTGGAACAATATTTATACGAGGAAATAATATATATAGTATGGGAAGATTATTAAATACATTGGCAAAATATGTTGAAATCAAGGGTAGTTCACAATTTATTTTTACATCTGGTGGAAGTGAAACATCAACACCATTAAGTAAACATCGACAATCATCGACAAGTTCATCACAACCACATATTTATTCTGATGTTGATAATTTATCGCCACCAGTAAATATATGTCAATCAACTGGTAAAACAAAAAGAAAAAGATTCCTAAAGATTTATATAGAAATATATATTATTTTATTTAGATGTTTATTCTTTATCAAGTGTGAAATCAATTCCTACTCCTCCAACTCCAACAGCAATTGCAAAAAAAACAATTTATCATAATGCATCAAAATTACATGATAATGAAAATGATGATCGAGCAATTATTATACCAGTACGTCGAGGATCAAATGAAACATATGATCTACCAAAATCCTATGATAATGTTGCATTTATTTCTTCAACAGTTGATCGAAATAACAATCATGTTATTGTACCACCACCATCATCATCATCACAACGACGTGATAAAATCAAAAATAACGATGAACATATGTAAGAATTAATTATATTTACTATTTATTTTGTACATTATATATTCTATTTAGTCGTTCGGAATCACGTTCATCAAAAAATAATGCATTATATTCTCATCGTTCAAAATCAAAATCATCACATAAAAATATTACTAATGATCCACCATCATCTCCTGAAAATACAGTTTTTTGTTTACGTCTATCTGATAATTCTTCCTCTCAACATCGAAATTCTCGTCGTCGTCCTTTAAATCCATTAACACATCGTTCACCAACAACACATACAACTCCAACAGAATATGTTAATAAACTTGCTAATCTTTTTACAAAATCATTTTCGTCATCATCATCATCAGTACCACAAACACCAATTTTGAATGAACATCATATAAGTACACAAACATATGATACAGTTGCACCTTCACCACACCCATTACCACGTTCAAATAAAAATCCTATGCAAACATCAATCATTACCGATGATCAACATTCACCATATAAAGAACAAGTATAATAATTAAATAGCAAAATTCATATAATATATATATATATATCTGTTTCTATTTTAGTCAATGCCTAGACGTATTTATGATATTCCAATAACTATTGAACGTCCAAATAAATGTGTTATTACAACATTTGAACAATATCAAAGACCAATAATACGAAATTCTCGATCTGCTGAATTAATATCACCAGTTGGAATAAATCAAAATCAAAATCACAATCAAAATAATGAAGAAGAAGAAGAAACATTATATGATCAAGGTTATGATAATTTACCAAAAAATGATGGAATTGGAAAATTTCGTTTTGTTGTTCCATTTAATCATAGTCCAACATCTGCTTTTATATCATCAAAACCAACAATGAATTCAACAGGTTCAACAATTACAACGATTCGTCATATATCAACGAATAATAACTCAAATTTATCTAATAATAATACGAACACTCGATCAACATTGATGACGGCTGTTTAAAATCTTTTCTTTTCCTCACATTTTTTTTGTTTTGTTTTTATCTTTCAAGTACCGAGCTTACTTTATACATTGTAACAGTATCATCCTTTATATACGTTCTTTTTAAGTCTTTTTCCTATTTAAGTCGTTTCTTTACTTTTTTTTGTTTTGTTGCTTGATTTATATTTAGTGATAGAGCTTGTGTTTGCACTAGTTCTTTTTTGTTTTTGTCTATAATCAACATAATGTTATATGTTGATATGATGTACATTTTGATAAAAACAAACTCAGAATGATACATAGAAAAAAAGTTACAAAAAAAAAAACAAAACGAATTCTATCGCAGAATTTTATTCTTTTTTGTCAGATAGATAAATAACGTTTATGAAGAGATAGATAGAATAATTGGAACAGTTAAAAAGCTATATGTCCGGTTGTGAATGTGTTTATCATTTTCTCTTTTTATCTTTTCATATAAGAAAAAAAAACAATTCCATCTTTATATGTTTTTTTTTATTCGTAATAAAATATAAACAACGCTAAAAACATTTATTTATGTTTTTAATGTATGTTTTAGATTATATCTTGTTTTATCATTAATATCAATTAATATGGTAAGTATTTATATCAATCTTTCATTTTTATAAGATAAGAAAAACTATCGATAGACATGCATCGAACCCTATGAAATTATACTTCATTTTTTTTTATTTAGCTTCAATTTATACTCTTATTCAGTCGACAAGGTAAACTGCGTCTACAAAAATGGTACACAACACAAACAGATAAATCTAAAAAGAAAATTACACGTGAATTAATTGCAGCAGTTCTTTCACGTAAACCAAAAATGTCTAGTTTTCTTGAATGGAAAGATTTGAAAGTTGTGTATAAACGGTAGATAACAAAAATGTTCTTTTTTCTCTCTTCATATTCTTGTCTTTCTAAAGATATGCTAGTCTTTATTTTTGCTGTGCTGTTGAACAAGATGATAATGAATTATTAACACTTGAAACAATTCATCGTTATGTTGAATTACTTGATAAATATTTTGGCAGTGTAAGTTAAATCTCTATCGACATATATATTTATATAAAACTTTTAATTATTAAATAGGTTTGTGAACTTGATATAATTTTTAATTTTGAAAAAGCTTATTTCATTTTTGATGAATTTATATTGGGTGGTGAAATACAAGAAACAAGTAAAAAAAGTGTACTCAAAGCAATTAATGATCAGGATGTTATTCAAGAAGTAAGTTATTTATAGAAAAAATATTTTATTTGAATTTTAAAAAACGGAAGAGGCTATTCACACACATACATAAAATACTGTAACGAAACAAAAAAGATTCAGATTTTCGAAAAGCACCTTTACTATATATATCATTCACAGGATGATCAATTACAAGAAATACTTTATGAATACGGATTGATATGATTTTTTTTTGAAAATTTATTTTCATTATAATCATTATTTTGCATATAAACTATAATGAACGGATGCTTGACTTTTATTTTAATTCTTCTTCTTATTCTTATTCTGAATATGATTATTGATAAAGAAAAAAAATAAAATAATTCAATCTTATGCATATTGCAATGCTTTAAAGCTTTTTTTCTCCTATGTATCTCTCTATTTCTAGGAAGAAACGCCACAGGGCTTCTTTGAAGATCATGGTCTTGGATAATGAAATCTGCTATTATAATCATATAATGACACACACGCTTTTGCATGTGTTTTGCATTTTTCATTTCTTTCTCTTTGTCTTTTTTTTCTGCCACTTATAATTATATTTTTAATCATTGATCTGCGTTTTTATTGTTTGGTCAGATTAAGTATTTCCAACAAATTGCTTATTTTCTTTTCTTCTCAATGTTGTCTTTCCCAACTAATGCATTTGCCTCCTTTTCTTGTCTTCTTTGTTGTTTTTTTTTGTATTTCAAAAATATAAATATATATATGAATGAAATAAAAGAACATAATATATGCATGAAAATCATCATGATCTATGCTTTTAATATATATGTATGTGCGTGTGTGAATATGCTTTGTTGATATTAATATTATGTTCATTTAAAAAAATTTGTCAATAATAATAATTTTTCTTCATATTTTAGGAGGAACTTGAAGAAAAACGTAGTGTACTCGAAGATCTTGGCTTGGCATAATGAATAAAACAAACATATTTCGTTTTTCTTTTCATATACATGTGCATTCATTCATTTATCTTCCTTCGTTATTTATTCCCATGATTCGTTTTAATTATATAACTATTGTAAAACCAAAGAATGTAAATTTATAGAACCTGATCTTTTACATTGTATAATAAAAGTTGATTATCTTATTGATTAGAATCTATTTTTCATTACTTAGATGATTCGACGTTTATCAACTAAAAGATTTTATCATTCATTGAGAATATTAGGTATTGAAACGAGTTGTGATGATACAGCAGCAGCTGTTGTTAATAGTGAACGAACTATTCTAAGTCAAGCATGTCGAAGTCAATTGAAATATCATCAACCATGGGGTGGTATTGTGCCAAGTATTGCAAAAAATCATCATTATGAAAATTTAGTACCAGTTGTAGCTGAAGCTATGAAAGATATTGAATGGAATGTAAGTCATTCAAAATATCAAAATCGATTTTTGAAACAAGAATATAAGATGCTTTTATAGATAGGTATGCATCGAAAAT
>CAJNOI010000046.1:495591-549271 GCA_905250115.1 Adineta steineri | reverse complement strand
GTCCGCCGCAGCAGCAATAGCAGCCGTTGAGGAGGAGGAGACGCACTTTTTCGCCTCTCGCCACCATCACCATGATCATGTGTGTGTGTGTATGTATGTATGTTGCTGCTGTAGTTTGCTTCGTCGTCGTTCGTCGTCGATGAAAGATTTCAATATATATATATATATATATATATCGCCGCTGAATGGTTATAGTTCAACTTCTCCCTTCTCTTCTCTTTCTCTTTTCTCTCGGCGCCGTCGTTCGTTCGTTCGTTTGTTCGTTCTTTCGTCGTCGTTTGTTTGACCAAGGAGGAGTACAGGAATGGGAAGAAAAAAAAATCTATAAGCACACATACACATACACATATACATACACACAGTATGCTTGTGGTAGAGTGGAGTGTCGCCCGAAGGAGAAGAAAAGTCGCTGTGTGCTCGCAAACCCACGGACAGATAGATAAGAAGAACAAATCGTGCGAGCAGTGAGCGAGAAAGGAGAAGAGTGTGGAGAAGAGAAAGAAGAATAAGAGAAAGGAGAGTCTCGGGCACCGGCGCGACGCGCGCACGCGGTAGATCTATTTTCATATATTAATATGCATACACCACCCCCATCACACATAAGAACGCAAGAAGAAAGAGAACACAAATGAGAATGAGACGATGAAGAGAGTAGAAAGAAACAGATTTCTATATGTTTGTAGGCTATACAGCTCAATTCACAAGCAAGCGAGACGCGTGTGTGTATGTCGATTTCTCCTGTTCGCAGTATATATAGAGTGTAGTGTCACCGATTTTTGTCGACAACAACAACGAACACACATATAGGGAAAAAGAGAAAGAGCAAGGAGAGTAAGAAGAAAAGAAGGACTATCAATGGGCGCCACCAGCTATCAAAAGGAAGAGTAAGCTAGAGAAAAATGATGATTATTGTTATAAGTTCTGCTGACACCATTCTATACCAATGTTCGTATATATCTCTATCGATGAGGCAAATCGTCTGCTTTCTTCATTGACATGTAATAGTCTTCTCTTACATGTATATAAAGAAGAAAGAATGGTAGAAGAAAAAAAAAACAAAACAAATAACTGACTTGTATCATGTAACGTTAATAATAACGGTGAAGTTAAAATACTCTATTCTTGTCCAACAATCATTAACTAATCAAAAAGACTGATCGAATGATCAAATATATACATACATACATACATAAATACACAACGCAATGAATTGTAGTAGTAGTAGTGGTAGTAGTTAGTAGTATTGAGTGGTTGCTCGCTCTCTCGCGCGTGTGTATATTTGTATGTAATGGTCGTCGACGGACGAGAGCAGCGATAGTGACATATGAATACGTGCATGTAACGGGTGACAGCAGAACAAGAAGAGAGAAGGAGAAGAAAACGAAGAAGAAGAAGAAGAAGAAGAAGAAGAGGAGACGAGTACTATAGCTACAGTTCTGTTTGTTGACTGCTATCGAACGCCTTTTGCAGGTCATTGTTGGTTGACAAAAAAGCGATCTTTATGTATTCAATCATGTGACAAAAGTGAATAAACTTGTCAAAATATAGTAACAAAAATAAATATAAACTAAAAAGAAAATTTTTACAAGAAAAAAAAATATATTGAACTTTTCAACTTTATATTATTTGTCATTTTTAATAAAAAGTATCTTTATTATTCTTGATCTTTTTTTTCTCTCCTATTATGTCATAATGATTCTAAATTGAATTTATGGTGAAGAAAATTGACATTTTTTTCATTTCATATATATATATATATAGATGAAGTCAACAAAATTCTTTTCTCATACTATCAATATGGCTTCGTATTGTTCAACTTGAAACTGTAAATGTTTCGATTAATATATAAATATTATATAAGAAAAAAAAACAAGGCTATAAAAAAAAAACAAATTTTTGCATATATCACTCACCTAATCAATAACCGAGAATAGCTTACGAATTACAGGTGAGACAGTATTTTTATTGTTTTTCTAATGTTTATTTACTATTTCGTGTTTCTTTATAATTGGTCTATCTTTCATTATATGATTCATAATCAATAGACTAATATTCAATTTTTAATATATGAAGAATATTATACTAATATTTTACTGTTAAAAAAAAAAGAAAGGAACTAGTTTTTTGTCTAAGAGAATAGAATAACTATAATGATCATCAAGATGATTGATTATTTTCTGTTAATTAAAATAATGGTAATATAATTAATATTTGTTATTTAAGTAGGAAATGAAAAAATTTAATATCGTTAATAAAGTGAAAAAGTCATAGTCAAGTTTTTCTGTGATTTTTTTTAAAGTAATTTAAATAGAGTAAAACATATCAGGAATAGCAAAAAAAATTTAATATACTTTGATTAAAACGATTTATTTATGTCGTATGAATTAACTATGAAAAAAATGGTTTCAATAATTTGTATATTTATTTTATAGCTGAAAAAAAATGCTTTACAAATTCGACAAGCTCAATTAATATTTTCTAATTAAAGGCAAATCATATCGTATAAAACTGTATTAAATATATACCTTACATATCTTAAATACATCTATCGATGTATATTTCTGATTAAATTTAATTGATTTTTTTTATACGTTTTTCTTTAGTTTTACCAGTCAAAATAATCAGTAATTTTTATTCGTTAGATGTTCGATTTACAAATTAATCTTTCGATTGTAAGAAAGTAACAAAGAAATATTTTAGTAGAAGAAGAAGAATAATAATAATGTGTCAAATATTCTTTTATTTGATAAATCGGATATCAATAATTATAATAAATGATGAATATAAATATTTCTAAAGATTATTTAAAATCGATTGTAATTTATTTAGTTATCTAAGCTCAATATACTCATCATTTCTTGGAACATTTTATTAGTGACCAAGTTTTATTATTTTGATATGAATAAGTTCAAACGATGTATAATTATTAATTAATTCAAGCTCGAAATGTTAATATGAAAATATTTTATTATTATTATTATGATGTTATGATAAAACTGCAAGTAAATACAATAAATTTATGTATGAAAATACAAATATATAAAAAACGAATGTATAGAATAGAACACAAAATTATAAGAAATTTATATGTCTTCATCAAACTGTATTAAATTAAATTTAAAAACTTCATCAAATGATAATTAGAATATTATAACAAATCGGTGTTATAATTATGATAATATTTATACATAGATCGTTTTTTTAAATGTAGTTAATTTCGAAATATTTATTGATTGATCATTTTTTATTGGAAATTAGTACTTTTCATTTCTGGTCAAGTTTAACTAAAATTTTGTTTTATATAGTAAGAAAATTTTCTAGTCAAAAATGAATATCGTTTGCTGCTTCATTTTTAATTTTAAAAGTCCATATTAACCGGAAGATATATCTACAAAAATATTTTCCGACAGTCTTTTCTCTTGACAATCTAACAAAAATATATCATTCATTATTATTTTCCAATACTATAGATAAATACTCCAACTGACTGTAAAATACGAATAAAGTTTTTTCTTTAGTTTTACATTACGAATTAAATTAATATCTACTTTAGCATTATTTTTATGATATGAACTTGAATATATGTCAACAATATTTAGATATAATTGTAATTGTTTCTTATATTATCGTACCTTTACTTCTAATTCTTTTTTTGGATTATTAACAATTTTCAATATTCATCAATAGCCAAGACGTACTTCAGTAGTAGTAACACGTTCTCGAAATCATCGTAGTGACGAAGAATTAGCTTGAATATTACGTATACTATGACTTCAACAATATCATTCATTATAATATTATTTATAATGGCTATACGTCAAGTTTCTATTTCTTGATTACAATATGTTTATTAAAACTCAATTTTCATTTTCGTCACCCAATACAAACTAAAAAGCAAATAGAAAATTATATCGTTCTTCTTACTCCTACAGTTAATAGTACTATAGTTGATAATAAGCTATTCATTTTGAAATCTATTATCATTTGCATTTACTACAATGTGAATATGAATTATATGATAGATTCTTCGAAAACAAGACATTTTTCTAAATGCTTTAAAACAAATTATTTTATAGTATAAATATGCAAAAAAAAAATTAAAAATAAATATTAATTTATTGGTAATAAAATTCGATTATAATATAATATAAATAAAATAGTATCTTAATATCGTGCCAATGGCAGATGAGCGTCTAATAAATACAAATTTTTGTAAGTATTTTAAAACATAAATAAATTTATTTACAATTTGTCGTATTGATTTCAATAGATTTAGGTGGTACAACAAGTGTCGGTTGACCAGAAGTTGGTCGCCATACTAAGACTTGAGCAGAATTAGCTAAATGATTTGAAGAAGACAGGCAATTTTATTTTCTCATACAAATAATTACCTGTTGGTGGATAGAGAGCACAAGTTGGTATAGGTAAATTTTCCTCATAGATTGTCGGTTGTTCCGGTGATGGATCTGAAATAAGAGTTGATCGACGACCTCGTTGTCGTTTTGGATCAACAGAAATTTCAATAATTTTCTTCCATTCAACAGTTCGAAGAATATAAATATCCTTTAATTTTAGGAAAATCAAGAAATATATATTTATTATTAAAAACAAAATAAACTTTACTTTCGATTCAAGATCCATTGCAGCAAGCCAAACAAGAAAATGTTGATTTCGATAAATATGTGTTAAACGTGGTATTTCTTCATCACTTGTTGGAATATCCCAAGGAATCATAAAAACAAGAATACAAAAAAAATAAATAGAAAATTTTTACAATATGAAGTAATTCAACATACCATGGATGAAAAAAATCTCGCATTGTTACCGTATATTTTGATGTATGAGAAATAGGCCCATTAATAGTTACAACTTGATGGGAACTTCCATACCAAGGATAATTTCGTCCATCACTATCATTTATTAAAGGTTTTTCACGTGTTACCATTTCAGGAAATTCCCATGACGTATAACCATAATCTCCATATGTATCTATAAATTGAATTAATTAATTCGTTTTTTTTCAATAGAAATTTACTAAAAAATTCCATATGAGTGCAAGCTTGAATCCATCCTATTTTCCAATTTTGATTTTCATCAATAGCTGGTATTTGAAAAGTAACATGAGATTTAAATTGTGGTGTTTTATATTTTAAAACTGATGAAGATGTTTCATCGATTAATGTTGGTTTACTTTCAATTTCAGCACGTAATTCAAGAATTTTAATACGTGGTAATGGACGTGAATCAGTCAATAAACTTGTTGCTGACAATGGTATACGTCCTTCATCTTTCTCACGTGAAGAATTTGGAGTATTCAAAAGACTAGATCGTATACCATGAGGTATAGCTGATGTTGAACCCTTTAATGCTGATCCAGATCCTGAAAATGTAGTACCCATTTTCGATGATTGTCGACGCTGTTGACGTTTATCTGATGTTGATTGGTTCTAAAACAATAAATTAGAATTATTTTTTAATGCGAAGATATTAATTATTTATGTTGGCCAATAGAACATCTTTATAAAAAGAAATGATAATATACCTTGGACCATTTTTCTTCATGTTCATGAAATTTAAAAGTATCAACTATTCTATTCGTTGAATATTTTCGTTGTCGATGATCTTCATTTAATTTATTTTCTTTATTATGAGTTCTATATAAAACAGGAAAAAAAAATCTTTATATAAATAATATTTTTCTAAACAATCTACCGATCATCTTGAAATATTCGCGAATGATGATCACGTCTATAAATAATCATAAAACTTGGTTTCTTTTCTTCTCCTCAATATAATAAATATTTCACAAACTTCTCTGATTGATTTACAATATTTTTAGATGTTGATAAAATTGTTTTTGATTCAACAAATAGATGACGAGGCATCGAACAATTTAACAAATATTCATATTAATAACTGTATTATTAAAATATTTTCTATTAAGAAATTCGAATACATATAAATTAACCAAAGATCATGATATAGAAATGTGAATAATAATTGGTTGAATTAGAAATGAATATAAGAAGAAAAAAAATTAATTTTTCGAAATTGTGAATAATTTTAAATTACTAATGCGCCAATGATAAATGGTATCATAGCATTTCATTATCAAACAAAACAAACAAACTAAAAATGAATGAGAAAAGCAGATGTCATTCATGGAAAAAATAAAACAATCTTTGAAGTGGACGCACCTCCGGTCGGTAAGAATTGAAGAGGTGGAGTCAGGAAGTGTGCGTGTCTTGCAGAAGATTGTTCCATCGTCTCTTTTTCTTTTTCTTTACCTATACCCATGTAATGCCATACAATGCTATTCATTATTCGTCAACAACATGGACGATCACGTTCGGCGGATGTCGCATTGATGTGTTTGATCTTATGTTCTGTTGCTGTCACTCACTCATTCTTTCTTTTACAAGTTCTAGTTGACTTTCACCTGTATTTGTTAACGTACACAAACATTGAATTGTTGATAATAATGATCGATTGATTAACACCGACAACAATGCCATAAATGTGTGACATATCGAATAAAAAAAAGATCTCTAAGACAGTCAGTCAATCGATCAATCAATCAAGTGTTTATTTCCCGTTATTTAAAGAACTTCATCGCTTTTTTTTTACATAGATTAGCTTGTAAATAGAGATATAACTGTTTCCATCAATATACATGTATATTTGAGCTTCTCACCTTTTTTTGTATGTTCTGATTATGTTTATCAAACCAGATTGAGCGATCGATAGAGTAAAGAATCAAGGACAATCATAGATCGAACGAGATAGATATATTTGTTTGCTTCCATCTTTTTCTTATCGACAATCATGCCTCTCTTGTCTATCCACATTTTTCGGTTTATTTTTCTATTTAATTTTTGATGTCTATCAGATGAGAATTATTTAATGTAATGCTTATCTCAATGTCAATTTACTGTGATAAAGTTTTCACAGAAAAACATACATTTTATATTCAACATTAGTAAATGATTCTGATCGATATCATCTGTTTTGCGTAAATTAAAATCGTTTATTTTCGAATGTTATTTATGTCTATGAAAATCTCAACAATCAATGATGAATATATTTTACAGTTAATGTTCTCTTTCTTTACCTAATCATGCATTGATAATCTCTTTCAACAAGGCTTATAGTATAAACGAACGATTGGTACAAAAGTCGTCATGACTTGAGCATTATAGTACAAGAAATCTTCTTCGTCTACTTTATTTATCTTCTATATCGTATTTGTCTAGTTTATTTAAATTACAAAGTCTTATCATTTATAAAAAAATAGGTTGTCTTTCAAATATTAATTTCTTTTAGTTTTAAAAAAAAACATTTGTATTCAGGCAAATTACTCAAAGAATCATTAATAAGCGTCGTAGTAGTCTAGTTATAAAATATTAAAAATAATTTTAATAATGTTTCTAAATAAAAAAAAACTGTAAAATTACTTATATCCTTTGGCTATTAGTTATATATTTCAAGGAAAAAACTGATACCGGAAATTGTGAGTTCTTTGAATGTCTTTAGGAGTTTGAGAAGGAGTTATATCGTCTTTTTTTTTGGGTAGAATATTTTTATTGTTATTTTACTAAACTCATGTATATAAGAGAAGACGAAGAAAAAAAATAAAGAAAGAAAGAGAAACGATGAGCGAATATAAAAGAACATGACATCAACGTCGGTATATTTCTTTCCATTTTTTTCTCTCTCTATCGCACTCAACCAATGAATGATAGCAACAAAATAAATGTTCTTTTCTCGTTCTTTTTTTTTCTGCTTCATATAACCAATCCGTGTCAAGCATTGCTACCGAATTGAGCAAATATTTGCCATCTTTTCTCTCTTCTTTCTCTCTCAAGAAACGCATACATACATATTCTCAACCGAGAAGTTGTTGACGCAACTACCTTACCGTACCAATCACTAGTAGGATATCAATTGACTGAAAAGGTGAGAATTTTATTCTATGTATTTTGTCTGTATATATATATGTAAGAAGTGGCAACAGCTGAATATTTGAAAATATCTAAAGAGGAGGATACCATCTGTAGCCTTTTTTTTGAGTATATGAGCATCCTCATCATCACTTATCCTTGCTGAGAAAAAAGACTAGTGCAAGAAATGGGAGAAAGAAAAAGAATAAAATCTTTTTATGATAGCAATCATTAGTATTCAATGAATTTTTGTGAACAGTCAGAATTTTCTTATTCATATGATAGGTAGAAAGATAATTTTAACTAATTTCTTATATAAATTTCTTTTCTATTATATTATAGAATGCATGAACCACCATCAATATCATCAAATACAGTAGGAACTACTATTTGCACAGGTTGTTCCTTACCAATCGATGAACAATATTTATTATGTGTGATGGGCACATGTTGGCATGAACGTTGTCTTGTCTGTGTTGAATGTCAAGAACCATTGGTAGCCACATGTTATCATAAAGAAGGGAAAATCTATTGCAAAAGAGATTATTTTGAGTGAGTATCATGTAAATATACATACATACGTACATATATTTCTATATCAATCGCTTCCGGGATGTGCGCTCTTTTTCTCTTTACTTTTTTTCCTCATCACTGACTGCACAATCAAAACATTTTAAAGATCAGTAGTATAATTTTTTAATTACAATTTTCTTTTTTTTGTTAGTTTTTTGTTTTTTCAAACGGATGCAGATGCAACTGTTTAAGGCTGTGTGTGAGAGAGAGAGAGAAAGGGGAAAAAAGAGTTACAAGTAGTATGTAAAAAAAAAGGGACGAGGAATGAATATTAAAAAAAGAAAAGAGATGTGTAGATGTCCGATATAAAAACGGAAGTCATTGTGAACGGAAGTTGACGCGCATCCTGCGATATGTGTTTTCAGGGCATCGATGAAGATACATCGAGCGTAAGAGTACTTCTACTTTACTGTTTATGAGAATCGACAGAGCACGTGCATATACACCTTTTGACTCTCTTACTCTCTCTCTCCCTCTTTTTTTCGTTTTTCAAGTGCTCGTCATCGTCAATTGTTGTATGTTGCTTATTTACATGCACAGACAGACCTTTACTACATATTCCCTTTCCCTCTCTTTACTTCTTTTTTTCCAGTTCAATTGATGACGGCGAAACTGAGTGAGATACTTATGTGTGCCACAATCGATCGTTCATGCTCTTGCTCATTTTTTCAAGTGTTCATATGGCAGGCAATGCGACAAAAAGAATGAGAAAAGAGTAGAACAGACATTGATTATGATCAGTTTCCATTGTCATTATATATATATATATACACACACACACAATAGGTAGGAAAAAAACTTCGAGTTTTACAAAAGAGAAAGATTGACAGTTGAGAGTAGAGCACAGGTGTTTATCTCTTATAGGTAACTCTATTGTATGAGTCAAGTGTTGATTGATTTCTAGACTTTTTTTTCATATTTAAAAAGAAAAGAATTCTATTTTGATAATTTTCTTGACTTCTTTTTTTTAATTCTTCTTCTCTCTGTTAGAATATTCGGTATGCGATGTTCAAGATGTAAAGCAATTCTTCGACCGGATGAAATAATTATGAAAACATCGGGTCAAGTGTTTCATTTACAATGCTTTAGATGTTCTCTATGTGATGATCATTTGCATAAAGGTGATCCATATATGTTTCGTGATGGTTTACTTCTTTGTCATGCCGACTTTCAACATCATCATTCACAACAACAACAACAACAACAACAAATTATTGCATTACATCATCCACAACCAACAATTCGATGTAATCGAAGTTAGTTTTATTTAATTTAATTTAATAAAATTTCAATTTCTATATTTATTTAGGTGATGAAGAAGATAGTTATGAAGAAGATTGTTGTTCATCAGATGCTGTTACAATGGGTAGTGGTATACATCAATCTGGACATAATCATTTAAGAAATCCTCGTGGACCTAAACGACCACGAACTATTTTAACATCTGTACAACGACGGAAGTTTAAACAAGCATTTGATGTTAGTTCAAAACCATGTCGAAAAGTAACAATGAAATATAAAAATTATTCTATGAATTCATAATTTTGATTTTCTTTTAAAAGGTTCGAGAAAGTTTAGCTAGTGAAACTGGTCTATCAGTACGTGTTGTTCAAGTATGGTTTCAAAATGAACGAGCAAAAGTAAATATTTTATATGATTAAAAATAAATAAAAATATTTTTCTGGATTAATTAGATGAAAAAATTACAACGTCGTCAATTACAAAATAATACCAATGAAATAAATGAAAAAAAATCGAAGAAAAAAATAACAAATGATGGCTTATTAAATCATTATGCATTTGATGATGAAGAAGAAAATATCGGTAAATTATTTTGTTTTTTTTATTAAATAAAATATTTTTATTGATATATATATGTAGAAGATAGTCGTTGTTCATCAGAAGAATCAATATCACACAGTATTTCAAATGGTTTTGGATCATCAAATGATGAAAATAATAAACACGAAACAAGTATATTAAATAAAACTATTTTTTTTCTATATTAAACATTTTTAATATTCAATTATTTATTAGATGATGGTAGACATCTTCATTTAATTAATGACAATTGTTATTCATCACATGAAAATACAGATGGTGATGTTAATGGAGATTCAGTAAATCGAAGTCAAAATCCAATTGATAAACTATATTCAATGGCCCAAAATGCTTATTATTGTTCAGCGTGTTAATAGGTTTTATTTCTTCTCTTTAATTCTTTGTCTTTTTTGTCTATTAAATGGTTTTGCTTTGCTTTATCCTTTCTTCATATGCTCAATATCCTACGTTTTTTTCTTCTTCTTCTTTTTTTCATGACATAGTTTTACTTTTAACAGAAAGAGAGCATTTTTTTTTCGTGGTTATCTTTAAAAAATAATATATATATATATATTTGTGCTTTGTCTGTATTGAAAATCAAAAAATTTTATATTTTGTATGGCAATGAATGACATAATCAAATAGGCAAAAAAAATTGTTTAATTTGACAATATACTAATTGTTCTAATGAATTGAAATAAAAGTAAAAGAAATAAGAATATGAGAAAATCATGTGTATAGTAGATTATTCATTTGATTTAATTATGAAAGATACCGTAGAATTTCAAAAGAAAAAATCAAGCCATTGAAATACTCGACGAATAAGCCAAGATTGTGATTGTGACGGTAAACATTTATATAGACTTTGATAATTAATATTCGTCTAATATTCATAATTGATTGATGATAATATTACTATTTTTTGGCAAAATATTCAACTTATCAATATGAAATTTTTTAAGCTCTTTCATCTGCCAACTGCATTCTTTTCATCAAAGCTCCATTTTTTCTTCTACATGAAAAAACCTCATGTTATAGTATGATTCACCTTTGGTATATTCCAACTGCTTTCTTTTTGTTATTTTGCTCTATGATTTTTCTTATATGTTCATGATTATGTCCAAGTCTTTTCGAAACTTTTCTAACTTGGTTGCGTAAATATTGTGTGTAAAATGTGTGATGAGATTTCTAATATATGAGATTAATCAGTATATAAATAATAAAGTTGAGTAGAGCTGAAATTTTTATGATTTCTATATATGAACATAAACGTCCTGGCATGATATTCCGCAAAACTTTTTTCGCACGGTATCAGAAGGATTAATCATAAAAAAGTATGAGTACGATTTATTCGCATGTGGATAGTATTATAATCTTGTACTTATTTTGAAGACTTACTGAACATAGAAATATACTGTAGGATTATATTATTTTACATGTACATTGTTTGATAAGCTTAACCTTGTATTTATCTCATAAATGGTGTAATGAACACAGCTGAACAGTTCCAGTATTTTCTTGATAGTTTCCTGCTTACATTTTAGTTTTTTTTCTGATAAAAAAGTGTTTTTATTTTGAACGATAATAACTGCGAATATGTCAAAATCTACGAATTAAATGTATTTAGATATTTATTAATGTAATAATGATCTAATCTACCATACTGTGAAGATTAGATGTAATAGACGAGTGAAATACATCGTCCAGAAGGTATTACAAGATAAATAGAGAAAAATTGAGTTAGGTGTCTATTATATCTTATCTTTATTACTTCAATATCTTCTATTTAAAACAACATATACATAGATATTTGTTTAAAAGTGTACTCAGTTACTTCAGAATTTTTTTCTTGGTTTTTAGAAGTATATTCTCTGAAGCAACACTAGTTTTATAATATTAAAGTAAACTTTCAATGATCTGTCTGTACGCAATGGCCTATTCTATCGAACCATTTCACTAACATAATATTATCTTGTGTTTGAATAAGTAAAACACCTGGGCAAATATGTGCTTATTAAGCAAATTATTTCAAAATATCATATGATATTCATCCATAAATTCACATCATGCATTATTATCTGTTGATAAAACAATGCTAGATGACTATTTATCTTGTGTGACGTGATTCAGCTATCGTACTTCTATTTTGGCTGCAATATATAATAACTTGTAAATTGAAGAGTAGAGCACCATTTATTTCTGAGTTAATCATAAAACTATTAACATAATCAGTATGAACTATACTATTATGTGTGAGTATCAAGGAAAAACTAAATATGAGCTACTCAATCGTGAACAACATAAAATTACTTTAGAATCATCAGAATCAAGAGAACAGTTACGATCGCAGTAAGCATTTCTAATAAATAACCACTAATAATAATAATCTTTTCTTCTATCAACCTGAATCAGTAACTAAACAAACAAGTGTACAAGGTAGCACTTATAATCGTATCAAGAATATTCAATCGATGAAAAAATCTCATTTACATGTATGGACAGATACATTTGTTACAAAGTTAATTATTGATTCCAAAACAAAAGAAACATGTGGTGTTGTATATATTAAAGGTGCAAATTTATATAAAGCAAGTTCGTTAGCATCACAGACTCTAAATAGTAATCAATTGAAAAAATCCTCAATTTATGCAAAGCGTGAAATTATTGTGTCAGGTGGACAATGGATGACGCCGCAATTATTGCAACTGAGTGGTATTGGTGATAAAGATCTATTAAAGAAATTTGGAATTCCAGTTATACAAGATTTACCAGGTGTTGGTATCAATCAGCAAGATCGTTCGGAAGGAGTATATGTTGTTAAATTAAAACCGAATGTTGATATAGCTGGTATAAGAAGTATTAATTGTACATATAATGCTACACTTGATGATCCATGTTTAATTGATTATATCGAACATCCTCAAACTGCTTTGTATGCATCAAATGATGTCCTTTTTTGCTATACTTCATTCTACTAAGCCAAAACTACCAAAACTGCCCGATACTGTATTTCTCTTCTTACCAAATCGATTTACCGGTTTCAGAGCAAATTGGGTAAATGAATCATTACAATATCCTGTAGGAGCATACTTATCTGTCAATATAAATCTGGCACATGTTGACAATAATTTAGGTTCAGTTCGTATTCAATCTACTAATGCATTTGATACACCATTGATTCAATTAAAACACTTTAGTGGTCCAAATAAAGAAATTGATCTTAGTAGAACAATACAAAGTATTCGATATCTACGAACTTTATTACTAAACAGTTCGTTTTCTGAATATATTGATTATGAAGTATTACCTGGTGATCAAGTACAAACTGATAAACAATTGAGTGAATTTATATATAAATATGTGTGGGGACATCATGCTTGTTATACAGCTAAAATTGGACATACAAAAACAGATCCATTCGCTGTTCTCAATTCAAAAGCACAAGTTAAAGGCATTAAAATTTTACGTGTTTGCGATATATCTATATTTTCAAAAATAATTGGATATTATCCACTTATCCCAATTATAACAGCTTGCGAAAAGTTAGCTGATAATATTATTAAACATGCTAAATATTAGATTATCTGACAATATCGACAACTATCTTGTACTTTTTTCTATAAAGAGAAATAATTCTTCATTTGTTGTTTTAATTAATTTCTGCTTGTTATAGAAATCAATCGGATGTGGATGTGAGATGATGACAAGACATACACCTACACCTTCAAGATGGGATAAGTAGAAACAATATATCTGATTATGTCTGTAGACCATTTTAGATCGATAGTTTTCGTCGATCAAAACTTATTTGAAAAATGGTCACGATTATTTATCTCTAAAATTAACATCAGTATAAATTCAACAAAAAAATAAATCAAGAAAACAAACAAAGAGTTCTTCTAGAAATTTTGATGATCCTCTGATAAAATAATGTTCGATAAATGAGTACTCTTTTCCATTCTCAATGTATAAACATTAAAAAGCATTCTGGTACAAGGCTCAGTTACAATTATAATTTTACAGTAATAACTAGATATGCTGCGATTTTCTATTGAAAAATAATAAATGCTTGTATTGCTTTTCATAATGTTATATTAAGAAACTATCCTTGAAATTTTGCTGACGTAAGACTTTGAATATAGGTTTAAAAAACAGGATAACAGTTATTACTATCCAGATCATAGATGTCAAAGAGTATTTTAATTCATTTGAGAGTCATTTTAATTAAGTCTACATCATTTTAAAATCTACTTAGATTATAAATATATCCCAAAGAATAAAAAGCAAGACATATCATATGTGTAAAGACAAATGAGAATTTGGTAATCTGTTGAAATACTAAGATATTCTACATATCTAATGCATTTTTTTGTGATTATGGATGTTCAATGTCAATTCTCATCATTATAATTATATACCAATCAAAATTCAAGAATGAAAAACATAAAAACAGATATTTATATGTAAGACAGTTTTCATTGACAAGGATTATTATGTGTAGTTCGAGGAACAGAAACATTTGATATATAATTAAATATGTTTCGGTGAAAAAACTATATGAACTTATGCATAATAAATAAAGTTAATATAATTATGCATGAAACTCAATTATTTCTTGTCTTATTCTATTATGACAAATGCATTTAAATCATTATTTATGTTATGCTCGATTTCAAACTATGTAAACATTTTTATTTATGCTAAATAACATAGAATTCTTTTAGATATACGTGCTCAATTGAAGTAATGTCTAGTCTAATAGATTCAATTCACAACAGGTAGAAATGGATAGAAAATCAGTCGTTTTCCATACTATTAAAATGTAAATTTGTCTACAACTGTGACAGACATAATACGAACAAAGTTCGCTAATTATCATTCTTATCTTATGCCTGAAAGGGTATATTAAAGTGCAAAAAAAAAGAAAGCTAATATGTAAATCCAGTCTGATTTCCTTTCATGTTACTATCGTCTTGCGAGCAAAACAGCAAGTTTATCTGAGAAGGAATCTATTTTACTTGAAAAGTATCGATAGGATAGACAGTAAAATACACTTCTAGGTTTTTGTAGAAGACAAAGCAGCATGCTTCCTGACCGGATATTATCTTTTTCTCAGAATGACATTAGTGAAATTCCTTAGAGGAAAAATAGACAACACATTGATCTTGCCACTATTTTTCGAGAATTAGTTAAAAAGAGATCATCTTATTTTTTTTGATGGGCAACATTGATACATTAAGAATTTCGAAAGCAACAATATTCAATTGAATTTAGAAAAAAGAACAACGAAAAATAAAATAATACAAAATATATGTTCTATACCATGTTTCCTATATTATTCAATGGTTGTTGCTGTTCTTGTTGTTGCTGCTGTTGTTGTTGGCGTTGGCGTTGTATAATGTCTGCATATGTGGTTGGATAGTAGGATTTAGTTTTTCGTTCAAATAAACGTAAAATTGATCGTCGAAACGTATATGATATAGAAAAATAAACTAAAAAATTAATTGCTGAATTAAGTGTAATAAAAAAATCACTAATTTCTCTTATTGCTCGTTTTTGATATGATTCATCAATATAACCCATATTAAGTACAAGTGATAAGAGAGCATCTGGAAAATAACAACAAATAAAACAACCAATTATAATTATAAGACTAATTGTTAAACGATAAAATGCTGTACCAGCTGATGATTTCATTCGACAAAGTAAATAAACAATACGTGTATTTAAATAAAAAAGTAAAACTGATGGAATAATTGCACGAATAATATCCATTACAATTGAATAAACACGAAAAAATCGAGAACTACCAAATTTTGATACACGTATTGGTGAATCTGAGTCATTTAAAGTTTGATTGATTGTCGAAAATGGAACAATTTCATAACGAAATGAAACAGGTAAACCAAGAAAAAGACTAAAAAGAATGATGCAATAACATATAGCACGAGAATTTCTTTGAACGGCAAGACGTTTCTGACTATTGGCACTGCATAATACATATCTACATATATAACAAAAAATAAAGAACAGATTGTTTCAAATTTTTTAACGAATAAAATAGAAAACTTTTACCTTTCAATAGCTACAAATAATGTCAGCCATGCTGCACATAATGTTGATACAGTATTAATATAATGACAATATCGATAAAGTATAAGAAATAATTTTTTTCCAAACTCTTGATCAAATGCTTGAATAATAAGAACAATAGAATAAAGTAAATCATTTGAAAGTTTAATTGTATCTAATATTGCCAAAAAGAGAAGAAATTGTGTTGTAAGAAATCTTTGCATACTAGTCGTAATAAATACAATAATACATAGAATATTACCAATTAATCCAGGTATACAAACAATTGGTATAAGATATAAACCAAAAATAAGTTGAACAGCTTCAAATAATTCTTTATCTTTATTTGTAATCACCATTTTTGTTTGATTTGTCTCAGTGCTCATTCTATCTTCTGAAAAGATTCACTCTTATAAGAATCTTAAGTAAACTACTTCAGACTGATAAAGAATATGAAGGTAGATGTAAGTGAAAGAAATGCAACTAACATTAACAGTAAGTACGGAAACTTATAGAAACAGTGGGGAAGAAGAGAGAAAGAAAATGAACTATCTTTTAAATTAATATATACGATATTCTTTTGCTCATCGATTATGACTTTCGAAAATTATGCTTTAAGCTTAATATTATTTGCTGAAGGAGTAGCAGAGATAAAGATACATTACAGAAAATGTTAAATCCCATAATTGTCATTATGATGTTCCCTTAATTTTTTTCTGTTATTTCTGTCCTGGAAATCTTCGACGTATAACCATAGAAATAGATGATCACGCACGTAGATGTTCATGTCAAACCTTGATACTGTTATGATTATTTGAATAGGCTGTCGAGAAGTAAAGGAATAGCAACAAAAGAAAGAAAATAAGAATATGATAAAAGAAAATATATAGAGCAATAGCCGACGGCACTAGGAAGACATATGCCAAACAAAGCTAGTTGTTAGAATATAGGAAAATGACATGTAAAGAAGACGATTTGACGTAATTAGGAAAAGCTCTTGGTAATTATATCAAGAAAATATTATTAATAACGCTAGAGAAATAAATAAACGCTTATGAAAGATATGCATTATTAGACTTATATGCCAATAGAGTACCATAAGATGAATACGATGATATGGATCGTTTAGTTTTTCTTCTTCGCAAGAATTTTCTATAAAACAAAATCTATGTTCATGTTTTTCTTTCCAAATGTGATTAAACCTCTCAGACGTCACAACAACCATTTGATCGTCGTGTAGAATAATACAAGATTTTATTTCAAACTTTCTATAGATTTAATATAGTTTTACTAGCAATAAAACATAAGAAACAGATGGAAAAACATGCTATCGTGTAAAGAACTATTCATTCAAGTATTTAATGTATATAAAATAAAAGAAATGTGTCTAACTACTTCGCTACACTTGTTTTTAAGAGGAATTAAGTGGCGCAATACTTTTCTCTAACATAGATATTCTTCATTTTAATATATTAGAAAAAGGAACTTAATGCTAAAAGGGTATTGGTTGCAAGTAATTTATATTAATTAGTTTTACTGTAAAAACAACATGATATTATATAAAAATTATTTTTTTATTCTTATATGATAGAAATGAATAGATTTTTAATTCTAAGTACAAAAAAAGGGTTTTATTTTTTCTGTTTTCAATTAAGAATTACTAAGCATACATAGCAGATTAGACAAGAAAAATAGCGTATATTCATCAAAAGTACGAATAGCTTAGACAAGATAAATTGCGGCATGTCAATGCGTGAAAATCTGTGTGGGTCGCGTGAAAAGCTTAGTAATTAACCCACTAAATCAGCTATAAATCTAAATATACGATAGGTACATTTTTTTTTCACCAAAAAGTATGGATACAAAACAACGAACCGGAAACTAAGGAAATATGAATTATATGAAAGCATTTTTTATGATTATAGTACTAAGGTATATATATATATATATATAATAAAACTTTTTCTACTATGAAATCAGTAGAATATTTTTCATGGTAAAAGAAACATATGATTTTAATATATATTTATAAATAGATGTTAAATAATAAAAGAGTATTGAGCTTAACTCATGAATACATTTCAAGATGAGTAGGAAAACTATGTTGAATGAGGTATTCAAGAGGAAAACTTTAATTATATTAAATTTACCCTAAGTGTAATTATGAAAGAAACTACTTACGCATTATAACATCGAAGGATGATTATATAATAATCGTAATTTTTGAATTAAAAATAAAACGAAAATTAAATTTATTTCTTATCATTTTTTATAAAATATAAAAGACACACAATGAAAAACTAAAGAAATATAACAAACGAAGGTTGCAAATATTATCAATCGATCATAAAACATATGGTACCAAAATGTTTCATCTTCAACTATAAAAAAAAGCCGCACAGATGTCATGTTGATGTAGGATAGCTGTTTCTTGTTGTTTTCACATACAAGAGATAGAATCAATAGTGGTAAACGCAAATGAATCATTTTGATGAATAGTATGATTTACACGCGGGATGTTTTAGTATTGTAAAAAAAAGAACCCATGGTTATTGAACATAAAACGATCAAATTACAATGTCAGTAAATGCTACGAACTGCTAATTTAATCAGTAGAATACGTCATGCATGAATCTATTGTTAGTATAACATGATTGGTAAAAATATGATTAAATACGATATATATTTAATTCATTTATAGTTCCGAAAATATGATCATGTTAGTATTTAGATTTAATAAAAATAATATTTTTATGTGAGATTTTAATTTTACTTGAATTATTTCTGCATCTCTAGTTCTGCGTAATCATATAATAAGGGTATGTAGTGAAATGGACGACGTCATCAAGAGCACAAGTAATCGAACATAACAAGTTGAAAGAAAAAAAAGCAGACGAAAAGGAAGTCTATGACGCATAAATAATAACAAAAGAATAGAAGAAGAAGAAGAAGAATCTAAGTGTATGAATATAATCTCATAGATAATAAGACAAATTCCTAGGGACTGCTGTAAGACAAAGATGCCGATAGTATCGACAAGATAAAAATCATGCAATCTTATATGTTGTTGAAATACATTAAAATATTGAGAAAAAATATAGTATAATTTGATACATCATGTAAATAAATCTCAACGAATAGAATAAGGAATAATTTAAGTTAGAGAGATCTATAAACATCCGATGATGCTGTCAAATATTTTCTATTAATTACAATTATTTATTATTTAAATACATAGTCTCAACATCTGTTGTTATAATATATGAGAAAAAGATTTTTGCTTGAATCTATCTGATAAAAAGTTAACATATATATTTATTCTCAGAGAGAAATACGATTTGAACATCAGATAGATATTGTAAATTTTATTGGTTTGATTGATTGTATGATTTTATCAGAAAATTAGAAAACACAACAAATCTGTATGAATGCAATTACACATTTGAATTGTTTGATTATAGCAAGTTTCTACATCATGAGGAATAAAAACTAAAATGGGAGAAGAAAGAAGTAAAATTAGTTAATATTTATTCATTCGTTCTGTAATCTTATAAGTTGTCAGGAATTAAATTTGAAACATGATCCTTCCTTTTATGACATTAAAAACGAAATGAAACATAGCCATTAATACTAATATTTGTTATTCAACTCTAATATCTTATAAGTTGGAATTATTCATAATCGAAGTTCCTTTTTATTTCATCATAGTAATAAATTATTTATCATTATAGTAGATCAGAAGATAGTTCAATAATTTTCATTTTAAATATGGATATTCCATATACTTGATTGAATGCCCTTGCAAGTGATATATTGCTTGATTATGTTAGTTCATAGTTATTATAGAATTCTTGATTTTGAATGTTAGTAGATAGAATATCAGAAATAATTACATTGTTCTGATGTTTAAATTATTAGTTAACTTGTCGTTTGACTTCCTCTATAGTGTAAAAATCGTTATTCTTTGACAGCTTTTATCAAAAATAATTAACATATCCTCAATGGTTTTTTTTCTAAACATATTTCATTATTAGAATAAACTTTGTGAAAATCGGGTTAGAAATATATGTTTAAGGATATAATTAACGAAAATTAAACAGTATTTCACATCGATCTATCATCAAATGATGGTTTTTTGTATATGTTACTCGTTATCTTGGCAAAATTCATCTATTCCTATGTAATTTAATTCACAATATATATTCATTTACTTATAATCTATGACAACATTTTTAGAAGAAATGGGTGTTAAAAGTATACATGAGTTTGTCAAGAACAAATATTGTGGTTTATATGTTCGTAACAGAGAGTATATGAAAATATATATATTTGAACTTATTTTTTTATGTTTGATCCGTAAATATTTTGAACGTAGTTTCCTATTCTCTTAGTTCTTTGAGTACTTTAAGATCATATATATACAATTTGACAAAACGAATTAAAAATGATAGAAATACGGAAGTTTTCGATCTACAAGTGATTTAACAAAACAGAAATAAAAACATGATTTTTTCTTAGCATCATAATCATAAGTACATCATAAACTTTATAATTCTATATAGATTTTGTTGTAATATTTACATCCAAAATCTTAATACCATTTCACTTATATTTATTACCACTCAAGTTTTAAATATTACTCTAATGTAATGTATGAAAAATACAACATCTTGAGATTGTTTTTGTTTTGTCAAATCATTTGGCGATTGAAAATGATCGTATAAAATCGAAAACTTCTTTATTTCTATTAAAATCTCCAAGACAAGATGATCATCGTATTAATATCGACAAAATACTTGTAGAAAACAAGATGATTGTTATTCTAAAAAGAAATATTGATCCTAGCATATATAGGAAATGTTCAACTATCAATAGGTTCATATTTACAATATGGCCAAACACTAAATCTTCTAGCATAATGATTCATGCATCATAAATTTTATCCAATCATTGTTACTTGAATACATAGTACAATCAGTTTCTTTTTGGTTTCCCTTTTATGTTAAATAACATCATTAATAGTCATACATCATACTTATTTAGTATGAATTAATAAAAAAATAAAATTTCGTTAAGTCAATTATTCGTTGTCTTTAACTGAGATAAAAATATCTATCATATATTAAAACGAATTTATTTATGAATAATTCTAACGATTTTCAAATTCATTGATTGTTATCGTATTATTTCTTTTTTTCTCTATTGTATCATACTAATCACTGCCATTGCGTTAATACAAGTAAAAGAATCCATATATACATATTTACCTAATGCACAGGTATTTATTCATGACTTATATTCTTTGCTACCATTATTTTTCAAGAAAAAAAAATTTTTGTTTTTTTCATATACATGTATATATGCATATGAAGGTGAATAGACATACTTTTATGTATTTTCTCTTTCGTTCTTACATAAATATATATCATACTGAAAAGAAATCATATTTTTCCTTTTTTTTCGTTTTATTCAAATAACCATCGTTGATAATTCTCCTTATTTTATTGAATATAAAAAATATCGATAAATTTTTTTTATTTTCCTATTGAATTAATATTCTAGATCGTTGTACAAAATGATGTTTAATCGGTTTCTTGCACCATGTTGTAAAGATTATGCATGTGATTGTTGTTTAACTCCTGATGAAATTATTAATAAAGATATAAATAAAAGTCTCGAACGAATACGTCGAAAAAATTTCAATGAAAGAAAATTACTTCTCTTAGGTAAAAATTAAATATTATTTTTTTTTTTGTTAATCTTTAAATTATTTGATTTTTAGGAAATGCCGAAGCTGGAAAGTATGTTTTTATGTGAATAAATAATTTAATTTAATTTTTATTCTTAATAGATCAACATTTCTTAAACAAATGAAATTAATTCATGGCCGAGGTTTTAGAATTGATGAAAAACGTCGACTTGTACCATTTATTTATCGACAAATACTCAGTGTTGTTCGATGTATTTGTCGACAAATGAATATTCTTTGTATTAGATTTCATGATGATCAAAATGAAGTATAATGAAAAAATTTAATTCAAATGAGATTAATTATTAGATTATTTTATAATAGGAATATGCTCGTATATTAAATTCACAAAATGGTGATGATGATGACTATGGTATACCAGCATTATCACCTCGTATAGTTGAAGCTATTAAACATGTATGGTCTGATGAAGGTGTTAAAACATGTTATCGTCGACGTCGAGAATATCGATTAACTGATTCAGCTAAATAGTAAATTCTAGAGTTAAAATGAATATTTTTATCACATTATTATGATATGCTATTTTCTTTTTAGTTTTTTGGATGATATCGAAAGAATTTCAGCACAAAATTTTACACCAACTGATGATGATATATTAAGAGTTCGTATTCCGACAACAGGTATTGTACAAGAAGATTTTCAATTTGCTCGTGTTCAACTTCGGTAAGATACATATTTTTCTTTTAATGAATAATATATTTTATATCATATATTTAATATAAGAATTGTCGATGTTGGTGGGCAGAAGACAGAACGTCGAAAATGGATTCATTGTTTTGATGTATAAATTCTTAATAAAATATAAATTAATTTTTATATTTTCTTACTATTTTAGAATGTCACATCAATTATTTTTCTTGCATCTCTCATCGAATATGATCAAAAGGTTGATGATCCTGATGAACAAGTCTCTAATAAATATTTTTCAAAAATTTGTTTATTTAATTTTGTTTATAGAATTTATTGGAAGAAAGTTTAGCATTATTTCATGTTATTCTTTCATCCGATTATTTTTCTAATGCATCTGTCATACTTTTTCTTAATAAAACTGATCTATTTCCAGAACGTCTTGCCAACAAACCACTTCGATGTACTTATCCAGATTTTGAAGGTAATTTTGTAATTCATTACTAATAAATCTATTTCGAATCTATTTAGGTGCAGATACTGATGTTGATGCTGCAAAAGATTTTATTAAAAATAAATATTTACGTCTAGTACCACCAAGAGAAGGATATGCTGAAAAAAATATTTATCCTCATTTTACATGTTCCGTTGGTAAATCATCTATTTTGTATTTATTAATTAATTTTTATTTCTCTTATACAAATTTAGATAGTAAAAATATTCGAATTGTTTTTGAATCGGTCAAAGATACAGTCCTTGCATATAACCTTTACTATTGGACACCATATTAAATTCTATATATATTTATATTTCTATATGAAAAAAAAATAAATGTCAGATTTAAAGAAGAAAAAAAACAGATATAATTTTGTATTATGCTTTTTTGTTGTGCTATCATTCATTTCAATAACTCGGATACAGAAAAGAGAAAACACAAACTATACATAAAAAAAGAAAGAAAGAAAGAAAGAAAGAAAGAACAAAATATATAGATTAATGCTCATCAACAGTTTCGTCATCCCAATTCACCAAACTATGTTGAGCACTTAAACCACCTTGTTCACCCAGTAACCAATATGTTCGTTGTTTTCCTTTACCCTATATTAATAAAAGTAAATATTAAAAAAAGAAACAGAAAGTATAGAACCTTCATTTCAATTTCACCACGAAATTTTAATTCAAATGCACCAAATTTTTGTAAAATAGCTGTTGTAGTAGATGAAACATGAATACGTAAAGCTTTACCATTTGATTCCATTCGAGATGCTGTATTAACCTTAAATTAAAACGAGAATAAAATACATAGATTATTATATATTTCTTTATAAGAATACTTACAGTATCACCAAATAGACAAAATCGTGGCATTCGAAGACCAACTACACCAGTTACACATGGTCCGGAATGAATACCAATACGTAATAATAATTGTTTATCAGGTCGATGTCGAATACGAAAATTAAGTACAGCATTGAGAAGAGCTAATGAAAGACGAGCTATTTCTCGAGCATGTAAATCTCCATTACGTGTTGGTAAACCAGAAACAACCATCTATTTAAAATTATTTATATATAAGATAAAGAAAAAATAATAATAATAAAATATTACATAAGCATCACCAATTGTCTCAACTTTATAAACATCATAATTTTCAGTAACACCATCAAAAACTGAATAAAGATCGTTTAAAAGATCGACAACTTGTAATGGTGTACTTTCAGATGATAATGATGTAAAACCAACGATATCAGAAAAATAAATTGTAACACATTCAAACGATTCAGCTGTTACTGGTTGACCGATCATTAATTGAGCAGCAACCGTTCTATTATAAATAAAAACAATTCAGTCATGTAACTGTCTATTCTTTTTCAAGATAATTATTTCCGATAATGATAGATGAAGGGTGTATATGAATAACAGTTATAGATTGATTAAACACGATTGACATTGATCTCATAAATGACAAATGTATATGCAAGAAGTAATCTGATATTTCTAGATGATATTCATCAATTATCTTTTTATAACAGTTCGAAGTTTTTCTTTCATAAATCAGATTTTTCTATTATAAATAATGATTATTAATTTTGAAATACATACGGAGGTAATAGTTGATAGAGTAATTCTTCTGCTTTCTTTTTTTCAGCTAAATAATCACTTGTACGTTCTTCTACAAGACCCTAAAAATGGAAAAGATTGAAATCTTGTAATATATATAGATATTTTTATACTAACTTCAAGATTGTTTGCATACTGTTCCATACGTTTAAGTAAATTATCAAGAATATTTCCACTATCGGAATCTCTGGAAGAAAAAAGAATATTTTATTTTAGATTTCGTTTTTCTTTTACTTATTTATTCGACGCATGACTTGTCGAATCTCAGAAAATTCTGGTCTTTCATTTGGATCTTCATTCCAACACACTTTCATTAATTGTCGAATGTCAGTACTACAATCACCAAGTTCTATTGATGGTCGAAGTAAACTACCAGTCTTAACACTTTCAATAATAGCTTTTGAAAATAAAATTAATTATCAAATTTTTATTTAAAATACTCAAGAAAAGAAATTTTACCAGATGCTTGTAATTCTGTATCTCTTAAATACCATGGTCCATTACGTAATTCAATTTCTTGTAAAATTATACCAAAACTATATACATCACCTTTAACTGTACCTGCAGCCGGTGGATTTGCATCTCTTAATAATTCTGGTGCTGTCCATAATCGATCTATAAAAAAAACTTTAAGTATTCTTTTACAATATTCAACTAATCATACTTTTATAATATGCAAAATCTTTGACTACACCTAACGGTGAACCTTTATTTGTATTCGATCTTAATGTCGGCAGACCAAAATCTGTTATTTTACAAATAAATCTACTATCAACAACACAATTTGAACTTTTTAAATTTCCATGTGAACCAATTTGACTATTATGTAAATGTTGCATACCCTTAAGAAAAAGATATAACGTAAATTTTTAAATAAATTATAAAAATACTTTAACAATATCATGCATAATGGAATGTTTAAACATTGAATCAAGTTTAATTTCTTCATTCTCAAGAATATCCTAATGAAATAAAAAGTAAAGATAACAGTTTGTTTTTCTATCGAAATCTATCAAACCTGTAAACTGCCTTTAGGACAATATTCTGTTATAATATATTGATGTTTAGGATCAATACAAATACCAATAAAACGAGCTATATGATCATGTGTAAGATCTTGCATCTAAAATATGTCATATAAAATTTTTCTTTTACACAAGATTTTCATTTATACTCAACTGCTTTAACTTCTAATTGAAGTGCACGTGTTGTTTCAAGTTTTATTTTATGAAATCGTTTCAGAGCAACAATCGATGACTAAGAATAAAAGGAAAATATATTTTCCGCATATAATAATAAAATAATTTTTACTTTATAAACAGCTGTTTTTGTAAATGTTTGTTTTGATTGTTCACGCAAATCACTATCATTCGAACGATGACTTATAACAGAACTACGCTATAGAAAATAAATAAATAAACAAAAAAAAGATTGTAGAATTACCATTGAATTAAATTAAATAACATGCAAAAAGAAGAAAATTATATACGTAAATATAATGTTGATTTATGTGTGTATGTTATTTAGTACAACAAAGAAATGATTTCATAAAGAATAATAAGATTATATTCTCTAGAATCATTTCTAAAGAATAAAACAAAAGTGTAGTACTAGAATCTGTGCAATTTTTAGTGATACAAATAAAATAGAAAACTTTGGTGAATGAAAATATGCGTGAAACATGCTCACATACTCACTGACTTCTGTACAGATATATCCTGATAATTTTAGAAAATAATTATCAGTTTAATTAGGGTTTTCAAAAAAGTACCTTTTGTGAAGCTGATAATTTGTTAAATGATGGTGTAGCAACACCATTATGTAGAAGTGTTCGTGTTACTAATTCTTCCCATTTGATTAACCATTGCATTGCCTTTAATTCAGCTTCAAATTTTGCTCGTCTAAAATTATTATTCGTGATTAAAGAAACTTTTATATTTTTTGTTTTACCGATATAGAATAAAACCAACAATAATAAGAATAACAATAATGGATGAAAGACTTACAATAATCCAACCCCATATTGGAATAAGAGCTGAAATAATAATAAACAAAAATGATATGATAAAATTTTGATAATTTTATTTGAACAAACTCTTTTTAGGACATTTAATGTTATTAAAACCACAACGTGGTGTATCAGTAATGTGTGTTGAATTATTATCAATAAAATAAATAAAACGCGAATCATTTAACCATTGTAATTGTTTATTTTCACTTGTAAATGGTTCAGCTGGATAAGCAACAACAGCCTAAAGGAAATTTATTAATGACATTTTTAATGATATTCGAGAACTTTGATAAATAATAAACTTAATCAGATATTATTTCGTTAATAGAAAGGAAAATATGTTTATGTATTTGATCATAATATTATTCAGATGCAATCATGTATATAAATAATAAAGTAAACATAATTTGTCAAGTACTTAGTTTCTAGGGATAAACTTATCTTCGAACAAAAATTACATATGTTTATTAAACAATTCTTCTAATATATTTGTTTCTAAATATAAACGAAGAAGAGCAGATGTACAATAATATAAAATATTGACACTTGAGTTTCTATTTGTTTTGGATAAAGATAGAACATTAGATTAATCAGAAGTCATAAAGGATAGCAATTACTCTTATACATCGCTCGATCTTCTTATTATAGCAATGTGAGAAGTTATACCTCTAATTCTCCAGTATCTGGATCCATATCATAAATTGCATAACCAATATCAATTCGATCACAAATATGATTCATTGTTATATTCTTATTTGCACCTTCAATTGAACGATTACAAATCATTGTTTTAAATGTACGTGCATCCAACGATGGATATATTATTGTATCACCAATATATGATGCGTCTGTTAGATTTCTATTTGAATAATGTTCTTTCAATGCTTTAAAATACGTTACAACTGCATCATAAAAATTTGTTTCATCTGTTCCAATCTAAATAGAATAGAAAACATATCTATTTCTTTTTTCTACAAAAAAAGAAAATCAAATAAATCATGATGATTATTTTTCATTCGGTGATTATAATTAGTAAGATTTAATTTAACATGCAGAATGCCAAAACATGCTTTCAAAAAAAAGAAAGAGAGAAGAATAGAACCAATCACCTACTCACTCTGATAGATGAATTCTGTATAAGAATAGAATTTTGAATAAAGTCGAATGTTTTTTTTTATATTCATTAAAGAAGTTTTTTTTTTATAAAAAGTTTTTTTTAGAAACATACTGATTCATGAGTTAATTGTTTGGTTCGATTTGTTTTACGTGCAAAATCAACAACATTAGCAGCAAAACGACGAAATCGATCATCAGTATAGAGACGTTGTCGAACAAATAATACAGTTTCAAAAGCACGACGTGCATTATCATTTATTTCATTATCGACTTCATTTGGATCAAACCATGGTTGTCTAACAGCTAAACTTTTCTCATCAGTACTAAGATAAAACAAAAATTAACTAAATAAAACACAAAAAAATTTCTTATACTTTTCTTGTGTTAAAACAGTATCAAGATAAATAAAAACATATTCTCCATTAACAAAACCAAGTTTTTGAGCTGTTAATACAGCTGAACGAAATGTTTTTGGATTAACACACCATAATGATACTAGAGATTAGAAAAAAAAATATTTATTTATTCTTATTTTTATTAAATTAATACCTGATGCATTATTACTAATAAAATCAACAAAAATTGATTTAAAATTATCTTTAATATCATGACTTGTAACCTTTCGATTATCGGAACGAATTTGATTAGATGCAAATGTATGTGCTATTGGTCGTAATAGAACTTGACATTCATGCCAAGGTTTTGGATTATCTTCATAAAGAAATTTAACAAATGACCATTTATAATATTGGAAAAGTTTGACAAGTAATGCACCTGAAAATAATAAAATTAAACGAATATTTATTATTAAGAGAGAAAAAAAAGAACATGTGTTAAATATTAAAATAATAAGCTTTAAATTATCATTATTTTCATGAATCGAAACATTCTTTATATTATAAACAAAACAAAAAAGTTTTATTAGCCTAATAAATCAGATATCGAGGTCATTTCTATATATAACAATAAAAGAATAATATCAACAAAAAAGCAAATCTGCATATTTATGAAACAAATATTTATCTAATAAGGAAACATTTAACACAAATGATCAATGTATTGTCTCTTATTATGTTGCAAAGTAAATTCCACTTTTCTTTACATAGAAACTATTTATAGGTAGGTAATATGAGAAAAAAAGTAACTTTTTTTTTATCGTTAATATAAATCATTCTTTAACTGATTATTAAAAAAACTAAGTTCTAAGTACAATCTATTTTTAAACTATAGGACATTTTTTTATATTTAATTAATTGTAAATCACAATTGACAAGTTTATTAATAAATGTCTCTTCAAATACAAATAATGAGCAATAATATTTCATTCATTGTTCTATTCTCAATGGATTTGTATTATGAAAGATAAAAATTTATTAAACTAGAAAAAAAAAATTACGTTGTTTATTACTTTTTTCTTAACAGTTGTAAATATTAGCTCTCGTATTTCTATGTCTATTATTTAAAATCATCTACTTCACATTATAATTAAATCTATTCAAAGAAATTTCTACTACTACTACTATTCTATGATTACAAGTAAATTTATTCTTCAGAATAAAAAAGAAGAAACGAGTACTTGAATGAATAGGTCTATCAATTATCTTAGGTCTTCCTAGAAAAATAGTCGTATATGCGCCATGATGACATTATGAATTTCTTATTATTATACTCCGGATGTATTGATTTATCGACATCATCATCATCGTCTAGTAAATTAAACTTACATAAGACCAATGATAAATTTTTAATAAAAACTAAATTTGACTCCGTGAAGTATTTTAAAGATCAATTGCATAATTAAGATGAAAAGTTCACTCATAGATAGACATTTTCTTTCCGAACATCGATTGATGATCTTATCAAAATGTTCAAGTTGTATTTCTAATAGTTCTTTTTTATATTCATATGAATAATAAATCTCATTTTGAATTGTAATAGAAAAAATATTCTATTTCTACTCTATGAATTTATCATTACAATTGAATATTTATAAATATATTCTTATAAAATTGACCTTGATAAATTACTTTATATTCTCTTTTGATACTTGTGTTTTATTAATCGAAAAAAAAATACATGTCTGAGAATACGAACAGATGACAATTTTTATTTTGTGTTCTCTTATCTATATATTTGTTGCCATCAAAATATAAAGATATATTTATTCTTTATTTTTAATACGAAAGAGAATCAAAATATTATTATCGTTTCTAATACTATATCATGATTATATGATTATCTAGTAATTTTTTATGATTATATTATTTAGAGAAAATACAATAAGCATAATCGCTTTTTCTTTCTACTAGAAAAACTAAGATATAATAATACCTAGAGGAATTGTTTGTTTTTTTTTCTTTCTGTAAATAATTCTTACCGAGTTCATCTGTTCGATATCCGAAACGAAATAATGTTGAATACATTAACTGACGTTGTAAAGTAAATTCATTTGAAACTGCACCCATTGTAATAAGAGGAATATTTTGAAAATGAAGAAGACGCGCTACAGGTGCTACTGCTAAATCTATAGAGAAAAATAATATGTAAGAGAAGATATATATTTGTTTTGTTGTTTACCACAAAAGGGTCCAAAAACAACATCAGGAATAGTTGAAAGCATTGTTTTAACAAGCATATGAGGAGCTAAAGATATTGAACAATTCGAATCTTTAATTTGTAAATTAATATTAAGCCATTCTGATATTTTATAAAGATCAACAATGTATTCATAAACAATAATTAATGATTTTAAATTTGGTATAAATCCATCGATATCTGGAAACATCATAAGAATAGTTATATTTGGTTTTCGTATTGATGGTGATAGAGATGATCTTATAATTCTCCTTTGACCAATACTGGATGGTGTTAAATAGATAGATGATGGTAAAAAAATAAGAATAAACATAGGAATAATAATCAGAATAATCAATGATCTCGTCATCAGCCACCATGTGCAATGATCACTTGAACCTAAAAAAAATGAAGAAAAAAAAAGATAATGATTCTTTATTATCTCAATATAAGTTTGTATAGATTCTTTTAATTAAATGAAATAGCCTTCGTTTTTTTCATATAAGCATGACTGAATGAATCTCTATAGTTGTTGTTAATAGGATGACATCAATGTGTTTTTTTCTTCTTCTATATCAAAGATTCAGTCACCTTTTTTTCTCTTCTTCTCTGTCCTGATTTAATGATGAAGAGAAACCAAAAATATATATATATATATGAAAATGTATGGGAGCAATCACAGCAGTGAAATAAGAAAGGAAAGAAGAAGAAGTGATTAAATATAGACGATTTTGGCAGATCGAAGGATTCACTTTATCGAGCTAAAATGACGATAGTGATGATTAAATAAGGATGTTCAAACGATTTCTCTCTAGCACTAAAAATGACATGAGAAAGCTCTCCTTTTATCCTTTCTATCTGTATGACTACTAGTATATTTACTATTTAACTCAACTTGCCGATTCCCATATATATACACCCACATGCATTCATACAATATACACGCATTACTTACTCTTTAAAAAAGAAAGGAAACTAATTTAACGTCCGTTACCAACAAAAATAAGAACTTATGAGCCGTTAGCATTCAAATGTTCTTATCGTTATTTTATTTTTAATTTTTACTTTGATCTGAAAGTAACTTTAATGAGAATATGACATTTTTTTGGCTATATAAATCAAGTTTTCCTTTTGTACATATTAGATGTCTCATTTAATTTTGATTGACAAGGTAAGAGACAATTTAAGTATGCCCTCCAGCTCAACTAACCTTATCATGCACAAATAATAAAGACAACTAGCATATTAATGAATATATATGCTGATGTCTAGAAAAGAAAGTCTATGTATTTATGATGATGAATTAATATTCAAACAAGAAGAAAAAAAAACAATACGAAGAAAAGAAAAACTAACAATAAGATAGAAATTCTCCTAGTTCTTTTTTATAATTATACAGCAGAAAAAATATTGTATTTCTTGAATTATGAAAATGATGTTTGCTTTCACCTTAAGACCGGAAAACTTCTTTCGAGCGATTGCCACCTAAGGAGAACTTGCTCTTTCCTGTTTTACACATCACATATGGTATGTATTGGAAAAAAAGAACAAAAAACAACAGGGAGAGAGAGAGAGAAAAAGAGGGCTTGGCTGATTGATTACTTAATCAATAGGTTACAGCATATACATTCTGAAGAAAATGAATCAAGATCCAACTGTGCATACATAGTCGTACATATCTGAGAATCGCACATAGGAGAGATTATTAATTGAGAGTCAAGTGAGAATAGTTTCGTAAATGAAATAACAAGATGATCAACATTCAGTAAGTGAATCTGTGGATAAGGAAACAATAAGAATAAAGAAAATAATATTTTGAAAAGAATTTCAGAACAAAGGATTTGAAGGCATATATACTTATTGAAGGATATCATTCGATTTATGATTACATACTGTCATCATCGGCTCTTTTATTCTAACAACAAGAGACATTCCGAGAAATTTATATTTGTAGAGAAAGAATAGTAATTCCCTTCTTTTTTTCCCGATCTATACTGCTGTCTCTTCTCCTTCTTCTTCTCCTCCTTTACTATTCTTTTTCTCTTTTTTCTTCGTTTCTTCTTTCTTCTATCTTGGCATCCGTTGTGGACTATAAAGTGAGAAGAAAAATATCTTCATATACACATATTCACATATACAATCAAAATAATCGGTTTAGTCTAATCATAAAAAAACACTGTGTCATTGATGTTCAAAGTTAGCAAAGAGGATATTCAGACTAAAGGATTACTACAGTTATAAAACAAGAATATTTGTTGAAGTATAACATTGTTGATTGAAATCAAGATATAAGATTTCTTTTCTTACAAACATCAGTTCTATAATAAGAAAATTAAATAAAAAGAAAAAACGGAAATTAACATAATAGAATCTTATTTTTGTATCATTTATATGTTAGAAATCTTTTGAAAAGATTATTTCTAATGGAAAAAATGGCATAATTAGCCATTAAGAATTATTATTTACCTAGTATTCGCAAAAGTTTTTTATAAAGTGTTACGATGAATTTCTGTTTGATTATGACTTCTATTTGTATTAATCAATTATTTAGATGTGTATGTTTTTTATTTTATCAGAAGTAATTGAAGGTTACTGTTTCATCATATATTTGGCACGTTTTCCTTTTTATATATATATGTATCTAAAGCTTGATGTTTACATTTTCGTTCTGCTAACAATAATAAAGAAATTTAACGAAGTATGTGCTAGAGAAATTAGACAAAGATGTGATCATACTTACAGTAATGAAATAGAAAACCAAAAAAGAAAAATCATGTAGAAACAATGCATCATCACTATCATTACGCGCATATTGTATCTTACATATTTGAGTGTGACATGAGAGTGGAAATCCACTGTGCAGAATGAGATTGTGCTAGTGCAATGATTGTAATCGAACGCCTAAAGCAATAGTTTAGCTACCCAATTAACTCTCTTTGCACGCACGCTTCACACAACATCCGTCAATACTCCATACATACGAATACAATGTGCTTGTTTTAATACGAATGACAAACATGGACGCCGATTGTAAATGCAGTCAAGAGTGTAGATGATGATGATAATCAATTAGAACCCTAGACGTTTGTTTTGTCTTCTCGTGTTGTATACGAACAATGCTAATTCGATACCAAAGTAACAGCTGCTAACAATAGTTTTATGGTTATTTAAATGATAGTGTTAATGACATTGATGAGCATACATTTCTTTCTTTTTTTAAACATTTCTCATTCATTCATTCATTCATTCATTCATCTTATATGTAACATTGTTTTCATTTACATGAGAAGTTTCATATTACATCTAATTCAACTGTGTCAACATTTTTTGACAACTTACTATCAATATCTGTCGTTTTTCACATGAAATATGAGTAGAACATCTACATCACAAAAAACAACTATTCTAAGATATTCAGTAGTAGAATGTATTTAATTGTACGTACGTATTCATGCGCATCTTGATTGTGTTCTAACACGTCTAAGTTACATTATTTCATTGATGTGGAATATAAATTTGTGATTTAGTCGTGACAAATGCGTATAGATAGAATAAAGCAACATTTTGAAGGACAAAAAAAGAACGATAAATAAACCCGATAATAAACTTCAATTGTATGAGAATCGGAACTAATAGTTATAGCTATTCGAAATAAAGGTTTTAATTTACAATAAATGCTATAAATAGATTTTATAGTAAGAAAGATGATTGTGATTTGTTCAAACTATTTCAAAAATAGTTTATACATATTAGTGGTCTATTGCTGTTAAATATATCAATTGATTGTAATAAATTTTCTTTAGTTCTAAACAATAAATCATTTTTAACTTTTTTATATATTCATGATCACATAATATATTGAAAGAATACTGATCGTATAAACAACAGATTATTAGCTGATACTTATGTCTATCAACAGTTACACTGCCGGCTTTATTGATTATTTCAACAGATTAGATTACATAAATCAATGATACTATTATTTATATGCCGAAGGAAAATAGCAAGGTTCTTTAAAATCAATATCAAGAAGTTTATTTATTTAAACATCATCCGACAATATTGTCTCTACCATCTGCTTCAGATAATAGCAGCTAATGCTTTTTTTTCATATTTATGTGTAAATATGATACCAAATTTTTCTTATCAATAATATCTTCAAATAAAACTTGTTTTACAAGAAAATAAATTGATTTTCATATCTATAGAGAATATATGTATCATTATCATTTTAAATCAAATGATGATTTAAAAATGTATTTTTTTTTATTTTTGTTAAATATACCGAAAACAACCTATCAATGATATAACAATAAACAACAATCAAAAAAAACTGTTCGATTTTTTATTATGTCTTTGTTGTTTAATATGAATAATTGTTTAAAAAATAATAATAAAATAGAATAGAATTATTTTTTCTTCTTTCCAGTTGCTCGACCGATAGGAAGAGCAGCTGCTGGTAATGATGGAAATTGTGTATTGAATTCTGGATGATTTGAATTATGTTCATCAATATCAGTTTCTAGCAGAATTTGTTTACAAATTCGACATATATGAATATTATTTTCATCGAATTTTTTCTGTGTCCAGTTATTTGTATTCATTACTGTTGATGATGGATGAATATCATTTTTCCATATTGTATAAAGTTCATTTTGTTGTTCAATATTTGGTATAATAATAATGAATTCAAGTAAATATTCGTCAATTTTATCTTTAAATAATTGTTTTGTATATTTGATGAAATCATCTGATGTTATTTCTTTTTGAGCGAATGCATTACAAAACTTATCATATTCAACAAATAAATTCATATCTCCATCGAATAGATCAAAAAGTTTAGCACGAAATTCATTCTTTTGTTTTGCATGAGATGAAGTAACTATATAAGAAGGAGGAGGAGGAGTTGGTTGAGAAGGTGGAATTAGATTAAAACCAGGCGGTGGAGCAACGGATAATAGTGGTGTAAAACCAGGTGGAGCTGCAAGAGACTAAAGAAAAAAAGTATTGTATTATGTTTTCTTCGATAAATGAACTTACGGATGTTACTGGTTGTGCAGATTGAACCACAGTTTCATTTTGTACTAATGGTTGTGATGATGCCTATGAAATAAATATAAATAACATATATATTTAAGATAAAATGAAATGAAAGTACTTGATTATTTATGGATTTTGCAGGAGTTACATCTTTAGTCGATGAAGTCTAAAATAGAAATATGTTTAATTTTTCAAAATAAATCATAAAAGATTGTTTATACTTCTTGTTTAATTGAATCATTCGGCTTTGTTACTTTTTGTTCCTAAAATATAAAAATTGGAAGAATAATTGAGTGAAATATAATCTTTTTCTAGATGCATACTTTCTTAGTTGATTGAACTGGAGATATTTTTTCCTCTTTTTTTTCTTGTTTTATTGACGATGCTTGTGGTGGTGGTGATGGTGTTTTCTCATCTTTGACTTGTTTTTTTGCAGATGCTTGTGGTGGTGATGGTTTTTTCTCTTCTTTGACTTGTTGTATTGGCGTTGATTGTGGTCGTGATGGTGTTTTCTCTTCTTTGACTTGTTTTACTGAAGATGATTGCGGTCGTGATGACATTTTCTCTTCTTTGACTTGTTTTGTTGAAGATGCTTGTGATTGTGATGAGGTTTTCTCTTGTTTTACTTTTACATTTTTAGTTGGTTCATCATCATCAGTAATTAAACGTCGACCAAGTTCATTTAAACCCATTGCTGGAAAATCATTCGTAGAATTTAATGATGGTGGTGTATGCATTGATTGTATTTCTTCTATAAATTTCTTTTTACTCATACCATTGTTCTTCTTTTTCTGCTGTGTTGAAGGTGATTTTGCTGCGTCATTCGTCCAAACACCAGAAGGTCCTTCTATATTGATAAATAATTTAATTTATTACATATATATAATTCATAAAAATGATCTTACTATTATTTTTTGTGGTAGCTGTTGATGGTAAGGCAGGAAAATCTTGTGCTTTTGGTACTGATTGATTTTTATTCTGTCTCTCAGTTTCATTAGCAGAAAGATCAGTAGATGATATTAAAGTTATATTAGATGCAGCCATAGGTGTACTACTTGTCGTTAGAGAAGTCATTGGTCGTCTGATATATTCTTCGTCTTCATCATCAATCATTAAACGATTTGTATTCATACGCATTTGAGGTTGATTTCCTTTTGCACTTGCTAAAATGAAGACAAACATAAATGTAGACAAAATATTTCTCATTTGATTTTACCATTAGTAGTTTTTGCTGTTTTTTTAGCTGTTGCCCACGCTGAAAACATGGAGACCGGTGCAGGTATTTTTGTATTACTAGCACCTCGTAATGTTGGAAAATCTTCTGCTGTAGATATTTTTAGTACTCCATTTGTTACGGGTTTCGCTGATGAAGGTACTTTCTTTGATGTTTTATTCTGATTTATAGATATTGATGGTGCTGTTTGTTGCTGCTGCTGTTGTTCTCGCCAAATGCCTCCAGGTTGGCGTGTGTTTGTATTCGGTACATTAGCAGCTGCACCAGTAAGTGCTGGAAATTCAGTCGTTGAATGTATGCCTCTCGCGGAATCATTTACCCAAGCACCTCGTTGTTGTGGAACATTTTGTGGGGTAGATGAACGTTCACCTAAAGTTGGAAATTCATCAATAGTAGGTACTGCAGCTGCTACAGCTGGTTGAGTATCATCTCTACAAAAGATATGAATTATATAAAAAAAACTGAAATCGATCAGTCAAAATAAAAAACTAACCTTTCATTTCTCGATGAATTCGTATTTCCTTGTGTATTAAATTCACCACTTCTAAATACTCCTTTAAAATAGAACGTAAATACATATATATGTGTATAGAGAGAGAGACTGTTGAGTTACCTCTATGAGCTGGTTCATGTGGTTGTTTTCGATCACGTGTACTTGATGATTGAAATTCTACAGCAATTGCGCCTAATTGTCTTGCATGAGCTCGACTTTTACTATGTTGTGCTGCTTGATGAGCACGAAAATCCGTTTCAGAAGCAAACACATTTGTAAATTGTACATCTTTACATTGATCAATTTCACATAAATAATGAGTCGAACGATAATGTTCACGAAGTAAATCAAAATCACTAAAAAATAATAAAATAAAATATTTTCCAACTATTTTTTTTCTTTTCTTCAATATAAAATTAAGTAACAAACCTATAATAAACACTATCCGTTGTACATATATGACAATAATAATGTTCTTTTCTCATATGTTTATATAATTGATCAACATCAAGAAAATGATCATCACAAAATCGACATAATGGATGACCTTTAAAGGATGTATCATCACGATCACCACAACGTGTATGTTGAACAAGATCATGACGAGTATAACATTTTCTTTCATGTGGAAAGAGATCCAAATGTTCTACACATAAATCACAATAGAAATAACGATGAGTACGGCGTACATGATCACGTAAGATTTCAAATGTTTCAAATTCAGAATGACAAAATGGGCAAAAATTGCGAAGTAATTTTTCAGTTTCACGACGTATCCAATCAGCTTTTATTGGATAATATATTCCGCAGTCACCTGTTTCATCAATAGGTGTAAAACGAGATGGATCAATTGATGGTTGAGTATCAGCAAGATCCGAAACAAAATATACCTGAAATTAAAAAACACAGAAAAATAGATTTTCTAACGAAGTTATTACTATCCAAAAATAATATCTAAATTTTTCAATTCAATGTCGTACATACTTTCGGAAGTTCCTGTCGACATATGGCACAATATGTTTGTTCACAAAGAATACGCATTTTTGTTGAACATAAATGACATACAGGATGAGAACATTCACCAACCGCAAAAATTTTAACTTTTTCATGACGACATAATGGACATATTGATGCTTCGTTGCTATCCATGATAACTATATTGGTTAATAAATAATAAAATGATGACGTCTAGATGAGGAATATATTTAAAGTAATGTTATTATGTAAGAACGATGCAATTTCTAAATTTAACAATGATGACTGTTTGAAATTAAAATTTACTGAAAAACAAGATAATTTCGAGAACGGAAGAATGAAAACGAATCTATTAAATCAAGAAATAGATATAATCTTGGGTAATATAAATCTATATATATATAATAAAAGAAGAATCTTGAAAATGCTCAAGATTGGTTTAGTAAAAACAACTATTTATATACATCGACAGATGGCTCTATACGTACATGGTAAAGTATATGATAAAAATAAATTAGATAGAAATATGATGACAACTCAGTGACGCGGTCAGGGGGAGGCAAATTGGCAATTACCCATTTTAATTATTATTAATAAGCTTTGCTCATTGAAATTTTACTTTTTTGAAAATTGTTTATTTATTTTCAAATTAAATTATAACTGTATTTTTTTCTTTCTTTCGAAGTACACATGCACTCTTTGCTTGTTCTTTCTGTGAAGAATTAAGAAAAAAAAGAAAAGAATCACTTCTTGTATTTTAACTGTAAGTTTGGGTGAACATGAATTCGATTTTAACGGGAAAACGCTGATCACGTAAAGATAGAGAATAATAGATCAAAGAAAAGAGAAACAAGAACACAGAGCGAATCTGTCTCAATAGCTTCGGTTAAGAGAAGTTTTAGTCAATTATCGAGAATTAAAAACAGGCTAAATGGATTTGCTGCCGCTTACATTCATAAAGATCTCGATATCAATCCAAATGACATATTGAAATTATATACACAAATGAATTCTCACCATTCTGATTTTTATATGTGAAACTTAAATATACAAACAGAGACATTAGTCTAAAAATCCTAAGTACCCCACTGTACAACTACGTCTGGAATACTATCAATATTTTTAATCAATAGTGAAATAGTATATTTTATTGTAGAATACTATATACGATGTAAAAGATACCATTTATCATAAAATTAATCAAAGTAAATAGTCATAAACATTTCTGGAATCAATCATATCTCTTATAAATTTCTTCAGTCTTAATTCTCTATATAATATAGACATACTTAATTTGAAATAAGAATTGTATAGTTGATAAATTAATGTTTTACAATATCAATATATTATATACATTACAAAAAAACTTGATTTGATTTGCTGAAAAAAAAAGTAATTCCAATAAACATAGAATCATGAAAAACATTCCATTCATGGCATGTATGAATGTTATATATATATATTCAAGACATTATCCAAGGTTTCATTATCCAAGAATGCTTGATGATATTCTTCTCGATTTTCGAATAAAGGCCAACCTCCTTCAGATGTCAATGTGCTATCTTGTATGCATAAAAAAGTTTCAAAAAGCATGCTTGATATCAGTGAAATACTATAAGATATAGTTAAAAGTCAATTTATTATGTTTTCTTTCATCTAAATCAAGAAAGAAAAGAAATTAATTTTTACAAAACACACACATCAAGTTGAATGAGAAATCAAATACAGACTAAAGTAATAATAATAATAGAATAAAGAAAACTGATTGTTGAAAGGATGTGTTCGTATGTACTCATATAAACAAATATATACAATAGGATACAATTGTCGACTTACTGCATTAAAAATTTGTTTGAAAGAAAAACAAAACAACAAAATACAATAAATAATGAAATAATAATTACATGTATCAGATAGATAGAATTTAAGCAATAATACAGCATGATGGTGTACAAACTGAACAGGATGTACAACAACAAAGTTGACATGATCTTGAACGACGATTAGTTGGTGTCGGAGTTCGTGGAGCAAAATAAGCGTGAATATTTAAATCAGGAAAACGTGCCTAATAAATCACGATTAGATATTATTATAGATAAGAAAAAATAATTCAATAAAATTTACTTGAATTTTTTTAACAGCATTTTTTGATATTTGTTGACAATCAAAAATATCTAAACGTTTAAGATTTTGACAATTCAATAAATGATCAATAGATATATCAGTTATAGTTGGACAATTATCCAATTCAAGTATACGAAGATTTTCTTGGGCAGAAGTACTTGAACTAATATAACGAATACTTTCATCGGTAATTTGTTCACATCGTGAAAGAGTCTTGAAAAAATAAAATATTTTATTTAAATAGAAATAAAATAATAATCAAATGATTTTACCAATATTTCAATATTCGGACAATTATCAGCCAAATGTCTTAATGTTTCATCGGTAACCTAAAATTGATTTTATATTATAATGAAATGAAATTTTTCTTTTTCTTACAGCTACACAATCTTCTAGATCAAGACGTTGTAATAAATGGCATCCCTATAAATTCGAAAAAAAATTAAAAAATACTATTTTATCATATTTTTACTTGTGCCATTGCTAAAAATCCCGTATCAGTAAATTGTGAACATAGAGTTGCATCAAGTTTTCTAAAAAAAAGATCGATTCAATGAAGATATCGATTTCAGTTTTTTAATAATTAAATATTACTTTAATCGATGAGAATATCGTCCAAGTGCTATTAATGTATTATCTGTTAAATTTCTACAATTGGCAATAATTAATGTTTCAAGTAAAGGACAATGTTCAGTAAGAATTAATAAACCTTCATCAGTTAAAGACTATTTAAAAGAAAAAAAATAAGATGATTTTAAAGAAATTTTAATATTCACATACAGAACAACGATTTAAATCAAGAAATAATAAATTTGAACAATTTATTGCAAGTTCTCTTGCTGCATTATTTGTCATCTAAATTAATAGAATATTTTTTTATTTTAAAAATAAAATATATTTCTTTCTTATTAAATTTACATGTGTACATCCTTCTGCTTTGAATACTGTTAATTTTGGACATGATTCAGCTAGATTTCGAATACCATTCTCTGTTATATTCATACACCATGATATATCAATCCATTCTAAATTCGAACAATTTGAACTAAAAGAAAATAATAATAATAAGGGATTTTATTTATATAAATATATACCTGATCATTTTAATGCCTTGATCATCAATATGATGACATGATGCTATATTTATATGATTTAAATAGGGACAATGTTTACTTAAATGATATAAAGAACTAAAAAATAAAGAAAAATTTAATTTGTTTTTTTTTGTTTCAATTTGAATTTACGTATTAGATAATTTTGTACAATGTTTAACAGTTAATCGTTCTAAATTCGGACAATTGTTGGAAAGATTTCTAAATATAAAATTTTTTTTGGTTTTTTTCGAATTATAATAATAAAAGATTTCTACCTCATATTATGATCATTAATAAATTTACAATTTTCAATATCTAATCGTTTTAAAAATGATCCACATTGTTTACTTAAATTTTCAAGAACAATACCCTAAAAATAAGTATCGAAAATATTATTATGTTAATTTAATATTTAATAAACATACATCAACATCACGTTGAAAACTTTTTAAATTAATACTTTGCCAATTTGAACCGTCTAATGCAAGTGTATTCCAATACTACAATATAAACGATTATTAATACATATATAAATCTATTATTAATCTTTATATTTTTTTACTTTTGATACTTGTGCACATCGACAAAGCGATTTATAATCAAGATAAGAAAAGATTCTAGAATAGAAATATATATATTTAACTACAAAGAAAAAATTAATAAATATTTCTTATACCTTAATAGTAGTTCTTTCGGTAATTTAGTATCTAGTAAACAAATATCTTCATTGATTAATTGTTCTTCATTTGTATCCATTGTTGTTGTATTATTAGTTAGACAAGAAAAAAAATTCTTTCGACGATTTTTTGAAGATATAACAGGGAGTAAAGGATGTTGTGAAGAATCATCACTATTAATTGTTGAAACACCTAATGTTGATGTACTACTATAACCATCATTTGTTTGACTATTTAAATGATCAATTGTTGATGTTGATGTATCACTAGATGAACGTGTATTTATACTAACAACACTTAAATTATTATTATTATTATTATTTGAAGAATGTCGGACAGCTGTACGCTTGAGAAATGTACGTATCACTGCCATTATAAAAATATAAAAACATTGATAATTGTAAATACCACCACCTCATGAAAGATTTGTATCGTCTATTCTTGTTGTATTTCAATTGTACATGCTACATAGAAAGGTTTTTATTTTAAAGTGTATATTTGCATTGTTTTTTCTTTCTTTTCTTTTCTTTTCTTTTTCTTGTTCTGTTTTACGAAATTTTACACACGCGCTCGACGCGCGAGCTAATGATTAAAAGTTATTTTCTTGGATCTAGAACAAGAAGAAAAAACGTTTAGAATAGTTAAGAGACATAAATAAATAATTTTCTATTATTTGAACTTTTAATAAAGAAAAAGCATTTCGATGACAGCTGACTTTTTTTATGATTATAGTAATGATCACATGCTTACTTACATTCTTTTTATCCCTGTTCCCATCGGTCAGGTGTTTGTTCTGTTCTTCTATTCACTTATTCTGTTTACAGTAGCAAAATAAATTTAAAATTAAATTATAAAATTTTTATTCAATTCTTTTGTTTTTCTAAATACAAATTTACATTAATAAAAAAGAAGCTTTTTAAAAATATACATAAAATATATTTATTAGATGTCACTAGTAGATGAATTAGATTATTGCTTATTCTTTAGTTTTTACTCAGTGAAACGTATCTATCACCATCAAACACATTCTTCATGTTTATTTAGTAGTGTATTGACCAAGTGTCTATTTAAGAAAAACCAGTCGGATATGATCGAAATATAATATTTGAAAGTTTTGATTATCGCTAGTTTGCTGGTAGATCATAGGGAGAAAGGATTTGCTTTTACTTGAATGAATAACGGTGAAGTACTTTGTATATCTACCATTATTTTTCACCTTGTATTCGGAAATTTTACAGTAGACGGTAGAAAAAGTCACTTGACAAACACAATACTATTATTTATATCGATCAATTAATTGATAGTTTTCAAGTGATATTATACATTGCCCCTCATCAAAACTTATTTCCATATCAAACATAAAAAGATCTGCGAAAGAAGATAATCTGCCAGTTGCATAACAACTTTTTTTATTGTTAAAATATTTTTGACGCTTATGTAGAGTATGTCAATATTCACTTTTTCAATAGTTTATAAAAAGGAAGATATCAGTCATTTTATATATCGAATATTGAAACAAAGAGTAATTGTTTATAAACGCCATCTATCTCATTTTTCGAAATTTGATTTGATTGAAAATTACATTGATATTAACGCTCGAAATGTTCATTCTTTCTTTCCTCACTGTTCTACTTATATGTTGGTTATACAGCGGCAAAGTGTATTGTTCGAATATTCTAAATGAAAAAAAAAACAAATTTCTTTTCTTTCATGTTTAGAATTTAGAATACTCATGTCAAATAATTTAATATTTTAGATCGTTTTCTAGAAGATTTTTTTTCTTCGTGTATGGCTCATCGTTTGAATCAATTGCGAACATCAACCTTGACAACTCGTAATAAATCGATTTCTATTTCTAATAAACACTCGCTTTTGTTTTCTAAATTAATTTCTCTAGATGATCAATTCACTTCATCAACTACTCTTGTATCATCTCCACGTACACCTGGAAAAAAATTAACTAAAGGTGATCCCATTATTACTGGTATACGACTTCGTCCATTTCTCGAAAGGTTTATTATTTATTAGATTTCAATATAATATATATATAGATCAATTTTCATTTTATTTAATAGAGAGGCTACCATTGATGATGCACCAGCTGTACAAATCTTTGAAAATAACGTTATTTGTACGCAGAATAGTCGACCACAAATATTTAAATTTACAAATTGTTTTGATGCTTCTACAACTAATGTAAATTTAAAAAAAAATTATTATTCATAAAAAAGAATAACACGTTTGTTTAGAAAAATGTGTATGATGGAATGATTCGACCAGCTGTTCTTGCTTCTTTACAAGGTATATATATATATGATCAATTCTTCAATATCATTATATTTATATTTTTAGGATATAATACAACTGTTTTAGCCTATGGTCAAACAGCATCAGGTAATTTAATTTATCACTAAAATAAAGAAATTTTATATATTTTAATTTTTCAAGGCAAATCACATTCTATATTTGGTTCATCATGTGAAGAAGGCATATTATCATTGAGTATTCATGATTTAATAACAATGAATGCTAAAAATCATTTAAAATTTGAATTAAGTTTTCTGGAAATTTATAATGAAAAAGTAACAGATTTACTTGCAATTCCAATACCATCGAATGAACAAACAAATTCAAAAACGTCAAATAAAACTTCTTCAACATCATCATTTTCTAAACAAGCACGTACACATATATTAAATAAACTTGTACCAAATTCTAATTCAGCAACGAATTCTGCACGTACACTTGAAATTCGTGAACATCCATTACTTGGTCCATATGTGCCTGATTTAAAATATATTCAAGTTAAAAGCAAAGAAGATTTTCAAAATGTTCTAAACTTAGGTAATCAACAACGTTCAGTTGCATCAACAAATGCTAATCAACGATCATCAAGATCACATGCTATATTTACTGTTAAAATAAGTCGTATTGATGTACCACAATCAACAACAATGCGTTTATCATTTGGAGCAAATACAGCTCATTCATTATCAAATATTGGTAAAAATGCAACATTATCGAGTTCATCAAAGAAAAGTGCTAAACAACAAGCACAAGATGAAATCGATGCACAAGCTGTACGATTAAATTTTGTAGATTTAGCTGGAAGTGAAAAATCACAACAATATCATGGACCTCAAGGAAAAAATGATCGTTTTGCGGTGAGAATAATAAAAATATTCAATATTCGAATATTTCTTTGTTTTTACAGGAAAGTGTTCATATTAATCAATCATTATCGACACTTCGTAATGTAATTGATGCATTATCTCGTCAACAAAGTCATATACCATATCGTGATTCAAATTTAACATATTTATTAAAAAATAGTCTTGGTGGTGATGCTAAAACATTTATGTTAGCAACTATTAGTCCATCATCAACTGTTATTGATGAAACAATAAATACATTACGTTATGCTGGTCTTGCTTCAACAATAACAAATGTACCTCGAATAAAAACTCCACATTTACGACATGAAATTGATGAATTACGTGAAGAAAATGCACGTCTTAAACAAGAATTATTTCTTGTTAAATCTAAATCAATGCCATCAATACATTCAGCAATATCAACAATAAGTAAAACATCATTAACAAATATTGATGAATGTATACAAACAAGTTTTCGAATTGAATCATCAACACAAGATGAAGAAAATAATGATGAAAACTTTGATATTGTTGATGAAGAAGTAAATTAATTGATTAATTTTTATTTATTTAAGAAATTTTTATTTTAGATTTTAGCTCAAATTGAAAATCAATGTCGTCGACCAAAAAAACAAAGATTATCCGAACAACCACTTCATGAAATTGGTTTGTTATATATTATAAAGTTTGATATATATGTTATGTTTTCTTTCTATTATAGCAAAAATACGTCAAATTGATGATACAATGCTTCATCGACGATTAGGAACAATTCTCAGTTATGTTACCGATGATTTCTCAGTAAATTTAATTGATTTTTTTTGTTCGGTTTGAATAAATATTATTTTTATTTATTATAGATTACTAATGACAATGGTATTCTTGTTGTTTCAAAAGAATTAAATATAGATGTGAAAAAGAATTCATCAATATGGATGAATGCATTAGAACGATTTGATTATAGTGTTGATATTAATTCAATGACAAAAAAAGAAGTATGTTTAAAAATCTAACTATAAAATATATATATATCTACTGTATTTCTTAGATTGTCGATTCACTCAATCTTCTTTTTGATAATCAAGAATGATTAATTTTGTTGTTTTTCTTATTTTATTTACTAATATTGTATATACGATCTCTTTTTTCTTGATACAATTTGTTCGTATTTCATTTTTTTTTCTTCTCTTTAATATACTCTTTTTTTTGTCTACTTTCTGTCTTAGCTGAATTGAAATATATCTCAATAATGGTATCTAATGTTATATATTTTAGATTTGAAGAATGACTTCAACGGATGAATGCACAACAGATCCGTCTGACAGTAAGAAGTAACAAATTAATTAGATTCTTTTAATTATACAAGATAGTCAAGTAGTATGTGAATACAGTTTTAAAATTATATGACAAATACGTAAATTGAATATAAAATTGTACAGTTTGTTGTGTTTATGCAAGAAATTGGATGTCTTATTTTTGCTTTGTCGACAAATGTGGTAAATAAACAGAAAAGATAGAAAACTACAGTATGAATCATATGAAACTTTGAAAATGTCATGAAGATAAAGACTGATGTGTTTTATTATTATTTATATTATTGGAGAAGAAAAACTCAATTTTGCATCGATATCACATCTTTTAGAACAAATTTCTTTTGACAATTTTAATTTTTCGAACGGAACATAGAATAAATAAAAAGCAAGTTACATCATTCGATAGAGTGTTTATTATTCCGTCTAACTATATTTTCAAAGAAAAGACTGAGTAAAAAAATCATATGTCGGAAAAGTTTTAAGCAGAATTTAAATAAAAATGTGTTATTGATTAGTATGAAACGTATTTTCAATTTAGCTTCATCAACTTCACTTCATTTCGGAGAACTTATATGGGCAAAATTAGCATCAGCACCATTTTGGCCTGCAGTTATATTTACGGAAGAAAATCAAGATTGGATTCGTCATAAAGGTAAGTCTATAGATTTTAGTCAAGTCTAACAAATTAGTGAAAGTGATATGATTGGCTGCAGTTATGACTATTCTCTGAATAAATAAATAAATCTAGTGTTTCAAACTAATTCTTATTGAATTTCAGCAAATGAAAAGTATTTTAAATGATTTTATCCATATTATTCGCTCTATTAAGTCTATTTAACTCTAAAATATTGAAGTCATTTGTTTGTATTTAGGAAAATCTACATATGTACATGTTTTCTTTTTTGGTGAAACTGCTGAACGTAGTTGGATTCAAACAACACGTGTTTTACCATTTATTGGTACAGAAAAATTTAGTAAACAACGTTCTAAATGGCGTCGTAAAGTAAAATATACATAAAAATGGGAATAACTTCACTAAAAAATTAATTCTCCGTATTTCATTTAGATGAAAACTAAAATGTTAGACGAACAAAAATTAACATTAAAAGATAGATCAAATTTTAATACTGCCATTAAACAAACAGTTAGATTATCGAAATTGTCATTACGAAAACGTATAACTATACTTAAAAGGGAATGGTGGTATTGGGATGATCCTATTGAATCAGAATCATCTATTGAAAGATCACCAGAAGAAACAATTATTGATGATGATGATGATGATGATGATGATGATACACCAATACTCACTCAAGATCAGAAAAATTATACTGAAGAGATTCTACAATTATTTAGTACAAATCCAGATGAATTGGTATATACAAAAAAATCATACTATTGTTATTTGATAGAAAAGAAAGTGGTTTGTATTTTTATCTTAGGATGATATTATTTGTCTATCAGATAATGATGTTGAATCACCTTTAAAGCATACATCATCTGTTTGTTTTCATCCGTTAACATCATATGAAGAAGAAACAATAATTCGAGAAATGATTTCATCTTCAAATAATTCATTTTCAGCATGTCGCTGTGTAGCAGAAAAAGAATATTTACATTGCATTCGAAAAAATTTTCCATCAACATCTATTATTTCTGAACATTGGTTCTATTTGTTTGTTTTTCGTCATTGTGAACGATTAGCTAAAATTTTTCCACAGTGGATTAATCATATGGAAACTTTATTACTAGAGCCTCCATTTATTTCACCCATACATATATCACAAATGAAGTCACTTATTATTTTATTTAAACAATATTATAGTAGCAATCAACAGTAGTAATTTTGTGATTTAAAGAGAACAATTCAATACTGGATATTTCATTTTTTGTTTTTGTATGATATGCTTATCTTTCATTTAGTTTTTTCATATTTGTTTTGAGATGTTAAATATATATTAATATATGAAATAAAGGTTACAAAATGTAAAAATTGTTAAAATTTATGATTATATATTACTGAATAATATAAGGAAGTCTATAACACGTTTCTTAATCAGATCATATTGTCAGTATCTCGTGGTATTTCATACTCATCTTGAACATTGAACCTCGCGAGAAGGAAAGTATACAGCATGATATCATTTTCAGATTTTCATAGTTCGTTGATATTCATTTATGATCAAAATATATGACATAAATATCACTAATATATAGAATCATTTTAATCTATTGATCTTTAATATGAATACGAATATTAATTTAATTTTTCAATAGATAAAAACCAGTTTTATTTAAAGATATATTCCTTTGAATAAAGTAATGCTTTGAAATACATATCAGATATGGGTAAGTCAAGTCCAAAAATATATATACACACAGTTGTTTTATATACTTGAGTTTTCATTTCTAGGTTAAAATGTATGGAAAAATTTTAAACTAAGAACAGAAGATATACTCTTAAAATACACTGACATTGAAATTTATTAGACATTTTTTTGTAAATATTTTTTTCTCTTCTGACATACAAAATAGAAGGACTAAATGTTAATATTTTCATAAATAAATGACTTGGTTTGAAATCGATTTTCGTTTATTTCAAGTCAAAAAATGACTCGACTAGTGTTGAATTTTTGTTTTACTCATTTATTTATTCCTATCAGAGGAAAAGAAATTTCTTTTCAATAAACGTTGTTCCGAACAGGATAATCTTTTTCTAAAAGATATTTCGAACTTAAATGTTCAGAAACTTGAGATTCAATCAAATTGGACAAGATGAAAAAACAAAAGTAAAATTATCTCTCAATGTTCTTCATGAATAACCCAAATAAATACTTTTGTACAATAGATATGTACAAAACATATAAAAAAATGAAAAGAAACAATAAAATAAATTGTAGAAATAGAATAATTGGTGGTGATGTGTTTTCTATGAACAAATATTTTTATAAAAAAATCTAACGTAATATAAGATTCGATAAAATATTCAAACAAAAAGACATGATAAACAATCAAGCATGTGCTAATACAATAGTGTTTTGTTTCTTTCGTTTCTATTCATATATAAAATATATATAACATTTGTTATAGTATATGGTGAGAGAGAGACTTTTTTTGTGCATCATTATCGGCGCATCTTTCATTTGGCAGAAAGAAAGAAAGAGTAGGCTCATGAATACTTTTTCTTTTATTTTTATACATTAATTATAGGCGATATCTCATACACACACGACGAGAGACAAAAGTATTGCCGTGACTAATTATATATACGTCTTTTGTTGGTGTGAGTGAGATGGCTAATATATTATTTTTCTCTGCGCATATACATTGTAGGTAATGTTGTTTGTATAAACGGTGATTGAGAGACCCCCCACACCTCTCCTTTGTGCTCTGCTGCCTGACTGTTTGATAGTTTTTAAAAAAATCGTCGAATAATAACGATTCATGCATCAATAATCAACGTATTCAAGGAAATATAAAAGAGTGCAAAACACATTTTTTGTTTTATTTTTTGCTTTCATTTATATTTACACCTCGTATATACATCGATTCTTCTTTGACTTCGATCTTTCGTGGGCATAATTCAAAGGTAAATATTCGTATACTTACTATTGATATTCATTGTATGACTGAAATCATGGTCACAGTTTACAGGCGATCCACAAATGGAAAAAAACACTTTTTTTCCTATTTTTTAAAAGTCCATGGACAGTTAGCTTCCTTCAGATCGAGCGTTACGGAATCCGTAAACGATGGTTTACGATCGTATTATTGGGTTGTATGATATAGATATTATTTTTTTTACCGTACGTCTTACCTCTTCTACCTCTAAAGTGAAGTACAAATATCTTCCATTAAACGTTCTCAAATAATAAAATAAAGTAAAGTACTTCAAAAATAAATAGAAATCAATAAGAAAAATTATTTACTTACTGTTTACTAAATATATTCACTTAGATTCGCTAAAAGTAATAGAATAAAACTAGATTAAATTAAGTACTTACTGTTCGATAAATACATCACTTGAGATCATCCAAAATAAAATAAAATAATATAAAAATAAATTTGAATAATAAAGTAACATAAAATAAAATTATACTAGAGTATAATATAATAATAATAATACTTGGATCACCATTAATATATTTTGTTTTTTTAGGTTGTTTAAAATTTGCAATAGTTATTCTTACGTGAACAACAAGTGTTAACCCCACAAGGGAGCAATGCAGTCTCATGCGCATGAGGTATGTGAAACTTACTATTGAATGGGAAATGCATCTGCTTATAGACCACTGAATAATATCCTTCTGTATTTGTTGTATTTGTTTGGGTGTCTTATGCAATATTTTTTCAAATCGTTATATTATAGAACATTAGCTTTCCTAAATGATGCAATACATAAAAGATTTCCTCAGACGAACTGTTATATCCGAGGGCATATAGAGTCTCCCGGTAGACCCTGGATATATTAGTGTTCATACAAAAATATTGGAAAGGAGGAAAACAGTACATATCACTTTAATCTAAAGTCAACCAAATTCTCTATGGTAACATGATTAAAAGATGTAAAACTACATCTTTTGACAATGATCGATTATGGCTCGTACTAAATAAGTTTCTAGACTGGTACTTTTAAACAGTAGTTAAACACAGTATATTCGCTTAATTATGTGGCTCAGTCAGAGATAAACAAGTCAAGTCGTTTTTGGCTTGAATGTAGTCCTAAAACATCTCATTCACCCATCCCTGAATCGATTGTTATTTAAAAGTTACGTCAAGCAAGTTCATCAGTAGTTAATTATAAAGATTTTCAATTGGCACAGATATGTTTTTGCTTCACAGTTATCTTCTTATTAATTAGAGTATATTCTATAAACATTAGTAATATATCGATCAATTGCTTGTTTTATAAGGAAACTATAACTGTCGAGCCGAACGAAAATGTGGCCTCGACTTCAACTGTAAATGTTGAAGAAAATGTGGACGATAACAGCGACAAAGATCTGACAAGAAAAATGGCTTTGCAAACTAAGTATGCTGTTTTCTTTCACATTATATATGATCTTATTGCTCTCGTTTTTAGAAAATCTTGCTTCTGGTCAATATTGCATTTAATGGTTCATCCTGTTTGCGCATTTAGTATGTTTTCGACCATAGCAATGCTCATTGCTATATTTGTAGTCTGTTTTACTTCACCAAAACAATCAGGTTTGCTCATGTTTTACATTCTCATCTTGAATTGGATAGAAGTCAAAGTAAAGATTACTATTTTAGAAGTATTACAGAGTAATAGTCAGTAATCGAACTGATATGTTGATTGTAGATCAATTTCAGACAGATTATTGAATGATGAAATAAAAGCAATTTTTAAGCAAGATTTTCTCATATAGTCACCTACGTAAATCCTGCATATTTAAGATTTCATATAAGTATAATGTCTGTCAATCTAGAATCTTTGTTCACTCTGATTGTATAGTAGTGTGCTTTCTTCAATCGTCCTACATACTCTCTTTAGCAAAGTCTGAAGTAAATGAGACAACCTGCATGAACAACTAATATGAGATCTCTTGAAAAAATACTGACAGTGACGAAAATATAACTACAAGAACCCAATAGTTTTCAACAGAATATCACTGAAATTATAAAGTAAATAAAATAGAATATTAGCTCAGTCTTTATTTTATAATCTAGGTGCCAAGTGTGAGCTGAAGTTCAGTAAAACAGACCCAAACCCAATTGAATATCAGTATGGTCCACGGTCTATTGCTATCGGCGACTTTAATAATGATACGTGGTTCGATGTCGTTATCGTTAATAATGCTGTGAACAGTATAAGCGTGGCTTTTGGAAATAGCAGCATTATACTTGGAAATCCAACAATATATTCGACTGGTATTGGTTCTGCTCCTTACATGGTCGCTATTCATGATCTTAATAATGATTATCAATTGGATATTGTCGTGGCAAATTTTGGTACTAATAATGTTGGCATATTTCTTGGATTTGGAAATGGATCATTCAGTGATCAAAGAGAACTTTCAACTGGTTCATCTCGTCCAATTTCAATTGGTATCTCAGATCTGAATAACGACACACTACCTGATATTGCAACTGTCAATTATGGAACACAGAGTATAAGTATATTCTATGGGCATGGAAATGGAAATTTTTCATCTCCTGTTACATATCTGACTGGTTGTGACTCGCTTCCAATGTCATTGGCTATTGGTGATTTCAATAATGACAATTATTTAGATATTGCAATCGCTAATGCTGGCACTAACAATGTTGGTGTTCTTTTCGGTAATCAAAACAATACTTTTGGAAGCCAAATTACTTTTTCAACTGGCGTTGGATCTCATCCATATTCAATTGCTGTTGGGTATCTCAATGATGACATCTTCCTCGACATTGTCGTAGCAAATTTTGGAAATAAAAACATTGGTGTATTTCTGAGCAATGCTAATGGAAGCTTTACGAATCAGATAACGCATTCTATTGATAATGCTTCTCCATACTCGATTGGTATCGGTGATTTTAATCGCGACAATCAAATGGACTTAGTTGTCACTAATCAAGGCATTAACAATATCGGTGTTCTTTTAGGATCTGGTAATGGTAATTTTGAAAGTTCGCTCACATACTATTCAAGTGGTTCTTCATCATCGATTACGTTCGCCATATATGATTTTAACAAAGATAATCAATTAGACATTATGGTCGTTAATAATGATACTGGTTCTATTGATATTTTCCTTGGTTATTTTGAAGGTTTTCCAGGTCAAACAACGTATTCAACTGGTATTCAGCCATCCTCTCTATGTGTTGGTGATTTCAATAATGATAACCTACTGGATATTGTTGTCACTAATTATCTCAGTAATAATGTTAGTATACTTCTGGGATATGGCAATGGTTCATTTGCAGATCAAATGACATTTTCAACTGGC
>CAJNOI010000046.1:374963-495581 GCA_905250115.1 Adineta steineri | reverse complement strand
TTTTCAACTGGCTATTATCCATACTCGGTAACTGTTGGTGATGTCAACAAAGATAATCGATTGGATATTGTTGTCGCCAATAGTGGCGGTAGTAGCGTCAGTATTCTTTTTGGATATGGTAATGGTTTATTTGCAGATCAAGTAACGCATTCAACTGGTGCTAATCCACTATATGTAGCTATTAGTGATTTCAACAAAGATAATCAATTGGATATTGTTGTCGCCAATAGTGGCAACAGTAGCGTCAGTATTCTTCTTGGATATGGCAATGGTTTATTTGCAGATCAAATGACGTTTTCAACTGGTGGATCGCCATACTTTGTAGCTGTTGGTGATTTCAACAAGGATAATCTATTGGATATCGCTGTCGCCAATTTGTTCAACGATTATATAAGTGTACTTCTTGGATATGGTAATGGATCATTTGCAAATCAGATCACGCATTCAACTGGCTATTCTCAAAGTTGGATAGCTGTTGGTGATTTTAATATAGATACTCAACTAGATATCGTTGTCGCGCTTTGCTATAATAATTTTGTGGGTATTTTTCTTGGCCATTCTAATCAAGTATTTGTTCCACAAACGACACTTATAACTGGCAATTATTCTCGACCAAGATCTTTGGCTGTGGGTGATCTTAACAATGATAATCAGACGGATATTATTGTTGCTAATTCAGGCACACAAAATATTGGTATTTTTCTTGGATATGGTAGTATCTCTTTTGCAAATCAGGTTACATATTCAACTGGTCTATACTCATCTCCATATTCGGTAGCTGTTGGATATTTTGACAATGATACCTATCTAGATATCGTCGTAGCAAATTATGGCAGTGCTAATATGGGTATTTTTCTCGGATATGGAAATGGCTCTTTTGCAAATCAAATAACGTACTCTACTGGTTCAGGTTCTGGTCCATATTCTCTAGCTGTTGCTGATTTTAACAATGATACTTTCTTGGACGTTTTGGTTGCTAATCATGATGGCAACAATCAAGGTGTTTTTCTTGGACGGGGTAACGGTACATTCGCAAATTTCTTGATAGTTGCAACCAACTATGGATCTCATCCCTCGTCTGTTGTTATCGGTGACTTCAACAATGACAAAAAAACAGATTACGCTGTGATTAACGATGGTACTGACAGTTTAAATATACTCTTACAGACATGTTAATACTCTACTTCATAAACTATTTCTTTTTTTAATCTATTATTCACTTTTTTCATTCTAATTATATTTATTCTTTATATATTCAAATGTTTTCTTAATACAAAAGCTACATCTAAAGATTATAATACAAGAAAGTTATTAGCATCAAACATTTTAACCTTTCTAAGTAGATGTTATCAGAGACACTTTGTTTTTATACTATAATAAATAAAAATTAATATATATTTTCGGTTTATACTACTTTGTTAAGGTATTTACACGATGCTAAGATACTTTGAAGTAATTAAAACGAATTGTAGAATAATCAACCTTTGTATTTATGTAAGATAAATTTCTATCAATGGTTTAATGGCTTATGCTAATGTCATATATCATTCACGACTATTTGAATATAAGAAATTATGTTCACAAGCGTATACGATATCTATTTGAGAATTTGTTATCTACAGTTTATAGCAAAAACATTGAGTGCGGCTGTGATTGCCAAAATATTATAACCGTCGAATCCACACACGCATCTTTTTGTTAATAGATATTTTTTATTATTAATCAATAAATATCTTATTACTGAAATTTTAATGAAACATGATTTACAAAGATCGTTTAGAATCCGAAAAACGGCTAATTTGAATTAGAAACTGAAGTGACTTGCAAAATCTATACAAAAACCACTTCTTATATGACCCTTAGTATACTAACTACGGCAGCATTTCGGTGTATTATCTTCATATAATAACTGACAATACTTTAATAGTGTGAAATACTATTTTTTATGTACGAGAAGAAACTATATTTCCTGCGTATATCATATATATACATTTCGAATTATTTAAAATAATATTTCTATTATTACAAATAATAGATGAGAAAAATGGATAGCTTACAAAATGATTCTAAAATATTCTATAGTTATCTATAAAACTATGAGAAATAATAATTATTGAACTAGTATGTTGATTGTATTTGCCCTATTAAATAATTATTGATAACATCATACACGTATAAAATATATGAAGTAAGAACAAACTGGAATATAATCAAGAAAACTGCATAGTAGGAAAAATATGAATAGTGAAAGGATGTTGAATAAATGTTTAGCTAGATGTCATACGACAAAAAATTCCTTGTTTGCATTTATTAAATGAATTTTTTCTAACTTTTATAAACAAAAACAATTCTTATAAAAGAACTCCTCAACTTTCAAAATCCACTTCAAATTCGAACTACTTTAATAGTAAACCTTTAAAATAGTATTATTATATCTTTAACGATGTTTGTTTTAACGAAATCGAATAATCACCCTGAGAATTTGATATTCGCATTCTTCTCTCTATCTTTCTATATAGCTGATTTTTTGTCTGTTATAGTTTTTCCTTTTTAAATGAGAACCAGTATATGGCACAATAAATATTCATGTTAAAAAAAGAAGAAAAAAAAGAAGGAGATTCTTGTGATACTGTTATATAGGACGCTGTTCATATGATCATTTTTTTGAGCATTGATTATCTTCAGCCGAGTTCTTTTTGCAATCGCCACTAAAAAAATAACTTTTTATACCACCTGCCAGAAGACCTATTTTGGTTACACTCGCTGCAGCTGCACCTGTCATCGATACACTTTGCAACCATGAAAAGGCGGTACCTACTCCCCAGGTTGCTTGGTACCAAGCAGCCCACGACCCACCAGCAATGCCAGTTGCAGTAAAGCCCATAGTACCGAGCAGAGCAGGTATACCCATTGTGCCAACAGCTCCTGCTATTGCCGCATACCCAAGAAATGTGCTCGATTTACCTAATATACAACACTGGTCCTCGTTAAGATTCAGTCTTGAGCAAACTTTTTGAAGAAAACTCGAATTATTCTTATCATTTTCCGAAGTTGTTGCCGTAATTAGCTTTAATGGTGAGATAAGTAAAAAAATAATAAAAAAGACGCTAGTAACATTTGATGTTACAAAATGCATTACTAAGGCGAGTAATAGCCTTTACCTCAAGAAGAAACACCAAATAAAATACTGTTTTTATTTTTTTATATATTTTTTCGTCATTTTATTACAATCAAATTTCATTGGTTTCTCTCGACCAATTAGATAAATGATCTAAATTTACGAGATAATTATAAATTAATACAAATATATTTTTAATTTAAATACAATTTTTCATCTGAAATCTAAAATTTATTTTACTTTTCATGATTAAATTTTTCAAATCTTCAACGAGGTCATTAATCGACTTTCATGGTATTGATTTGTTCTGAGGCAATTCTTTTTAAAAAGATTTCATTTTCTCAATAGATTTCCATCAATAATGTCATCATCACGTTCGGCGAGTATTGCATCGTCATCAGATGAATCAACATCATCGAAAACTGCACAAGAAGAAACAATTGCCAATGATCTTGTGGTTACAAAATTTAAAATGGCATCAGAAATAACACAACGTGTTCTTCGAGAAGTTATTGATCGATGTATACCTGGTACATCTGTTAGAGAGACATGTATTTATGGTGATAAACGTTTAGATGAAGAAACATTACGTGTATTTAAGAAAGATAAAGATGTGAAAAAAGGAATTGCATTTCCAACATGTTTATCCGTTAATAATTATATTTGTCATTTCAGTCCATTAGTATCGGATCCAGATATGATATTAAAAGATAATGATGTTGTTAAAATTGATTTGGGTTGTCATATTGATGGATATATTGCTGTTGCTGCACATACAATTGTTATTGGAGCAACACGAGAAAAAAAAGTTACTGGACGACGAGCTGATTGTATTCTTGCTGCATATTATGCTGCTGAAGCAGCTCTTCGTTTGATTAAACCCGGTGAAAATAATATTGCTGTAACAGAGATGATCGATCGTATTGCAAATGTTTATCATTGTAAACCAGTAGAAGGTATTTAGAAAAATATTATTACTTTTTTTTGAAATAAAAATTTTAAATATAAAAATATTATAGGTATGATATCATCTCAAATGTCACGTGGTATTATTGATGGTGAAAAAAAAATTTATCAAAATCCAAGTGAAATGCAACGACGTGATAATGAAAAAGAAGAATTTGCTTTACATGAAGTTTATGCTGTTGATATTCTTGTATCATCTGGTGAAGGTAAACCACGTGAAACTGATATACGTACAACTGTGTATAAGAAAAAAGATTTTGTTTATCAATTACGTATGAAATCATCGCGTGTATTTTTATCTGAAGTTGAAAAACGTTTTACATTAATGCCATTTACATTAAGACATTTTGAAGATGAAAAACGTGCACGTATGGGTGTTATTGAATGTGCTAATCATGATCTTGTTGAACCTTATCCTGTTTATCAAGAAAAAGATGGTGAATTTGTTGCGCAATTTAAATTTACACTTCTATTAATGCCTAATGGACAAATGAAAATAACTGGTTTACCAATTGATTTAGATTTATATGAATCTGAATATAAAATAACTGATAGTGATATTAAACAATTATTAACAAGTTCAACACAAAAAAAGAAGAAAAATAAGAAGAAGAAGAAAAGCACAACAGGAATAGGTGCATCAGCTCTTGACAATGTTGAAGCTGTAGAAGATGATGGTGATGAAGATTTTGAAGATGAACCTGATGAGAAAACAAAGAAGAAAACAAAAGCAAAGCAAAGCAAAACAAATAATAATAATAATGCATAAGCAGATATATGTTGTTATTGATATATATTTTTTTGGCAATAATTATTTACATTAACAACAACAAAATATTTTTTTTCCACTATTTTTCACTTCATTTTTGCTCTCATTCATGGTTTAACTGATGAGAGTGAATGTATCATGTGATGATAATAAAAAATGTTGATTCATATTTGTTATTATTTTTTTTTGTTTGCTTCCATAAAAAAAAATATATATATATTTATCTATGAGTTACTTATTAAATGAAATCATTGTTTTTCTATCCAATAATGTTGATGAAGTAGAAATATCGTGTGAAATTTTGCAACAATAAAAATAAGCTTCCATTTTTTCCATTCAATGATGTGACAATGATACATAATCGAATTGTCTAGAGAATTGATTGATTTTTAACTCAACAAGTATTTACTCTCCATCTCAGATAGCACTGTTTCAATGAGTATGATACAGAAATACAAAGTTATTTTATATATGTTAAATATCTTATTATAGATTATTCATGAATATGTTAACTGTTACCAATAAAAAGTTGATGACAATCTATCCTTGTCATTTCGATTCCTATCAACGTCTATTTTCATATTTGAAATTTCTGTCGAATGTTTCTACTAATATCTTGTCAACAGACAATAAACAATATCGTACATTATCTACATTACTTCATCAAGATCATGTATCTCGGATATATTCAAATGTAAACAATAAGTTAACACATAATCTACATCAAATATGTCGATCGAATCATCTAAAACCAATGATTCTTAAAGATGAATTTGATCCACTTCTATCGACTAATAATAAACGAAATATTGATAAAAAGATAATATCTGATAAAGTAATACAACGAAGTAAATTTAAGAATCAATAAAATAAGAATATTTTATAAAAAAATATCTTATTTTTTTTAGATGATCTTCTTCGTATGATAAATGAATTTTATCGTCATGATGAAGTGAAAAAATTAGCTGTTGATCAAGGTGTTGATCTTCAAATCTTTAAAAATGTTTATGTTATCTTTCGAAAATTTTGTCTTCAATCATCTGTTTTACCTGTTGATTTCACTACCATATTGAATGATATCATATCTGGTGCTAGTAAATATTCTATTATGATTTTTTTTCCTATCATTTATTTTTCTTTTATTTCTTATAAGGTAATGTTACTGCAATATTTCCATATTTTTTAAAGCATGCCAAACAAATGTTTCCACATTTAACATGTATAGAAGATCTAAAGAAAATTAGTGATCTTCGAAATCCAGCAAATTGGTAAATAGTGTATAAATAAAAATAATTCTTTTCATTGAAAAAAAATGTATTTTTAGGTATCCAGATGCTAGAAATATTCAACGAAAAGTAATCTTCCATGCTGGTCCAACCAATAGTGGAAAAGTACAATGATATATATATAAATATGTAAAATATAACTTATATTATTTAATTTTATTGATAGACATATCATGCACTTCAGCGTTTTATAAATAGTGAAAGTGGTATTTATTGTGGACCTTTAAAATTATTAGCATCAGAAGTTTTTTATAAAACAAATACTACAGTAAAGATTGTGATCTTGTTCATAAATGCTTTCAATAGAACATATATATGTATTTGTAGAATACAAAATGTGACTTAGTAACTGGTGAAGAACGTCGTTTTGCTGATTCAAACGGAGTACCAGCAAATCATGTGGCATGTACTGTTGAAATGACAAATCTAAATACTGTTTGTACGTACAATTAGATATATTTATTACAATGATTATTTAATATTTTAATAGATGATGTTGCTGTTATTGATGAAATTCAAATGATTCGTGATCCACAACGTGGTTGGGCATGGACACGAGCTTTACTTGGTAATTTTAAATTTTTATTCTTAATATTTTCATTGTTTTATTTATTTATTTATTTATTTAAGGTCTTCAAGCAAAAGAAATTCATTTATGTGGAGAAATATCAACAAAAGAATTAATAGAACAATTAATGATTACAACTGGAGATGAATTTGAAATTCGAGAATATAAACGATTAACAAAATTATCTTATTTAGATGAAGCATTAGGTAATATTTAATTGATCTTATGATAACTATTTTTTTTTCATTTCTATAGAAGCATTTGATAATGTTAAATCAGGTGATTGTTTCGTATGCTTTAATAAAAGTGATATATTTCATATAACTCGTGAATTAGAAAAACGTGGTCATGAAGTTGCTGTGATATATGGATCACTACCACCAGGTTAAAACTATTATTTTTCTTTCATCTTTAACATAATATTCACATTCTTATTAGGCACGAAATTATTACAAGCTCAACGTTTCAATGATCCAAATAATGTATGTAAAATTATGGTTGCTACAGATGCGATTGGTATGGGTCTTAATCTGTATGAAATTAATATTCGTTTTACTCGTTGAATTGTCTTATTTATATAATTTATAGAAGTATCAAACGTGTTATCTTCTATAGTCTTACTAAATCACAATTGACTGAGAAAGGTAATAAAGAAAGAACTGATGTGACAACATCACAAGCTCTACAAATTGCTGGTCGAGCTGGAAGGTTTGAAAAGATAAATAAAAGATGAAAATTATCATTGATTTTATTAGATTTGCAAGTGCATTTCCTGATGGCGAAGTTACAACATTTCGTCGTGATGATTTACCTCTCTTAAAAGATATTATGAATCGACAAGCAGGAATAATTAAAGTATATATACTTGTAAAAAATATAAAAACTAAGTCATTCCTTATTCTTAGCATGCTGGTCTTCATCCAACAGCTGAACAAATTGAAATGTTTGCTTATTATTTACCAAAACAATCACTTTCAAGTTTAATTGTAAATATTTAATAATCATTCAATTATAATAAATAAATGAATGATTTCTCTTTCAGGATATATTTATAACACTTTCTCAATTAGATAATAATTTATATTTTATGTGCAATGTTGAAAATATGAAATATTTGGCAGATATGGTTGAACATATTGCATTACCACTACGAGTTCGTTATGTATTTTCATGTGCTCCTATTAATAGAAAAATGCCTTTTGTTTGTGCAATGTTTTTAAAAGTGAATATCTATTATTTTCGAATGTATCAATAAAAAAAGATTTTATCGATTATCTTTCTAGTATGCTCATCAATTTAGTTGTAATGAACCGACAACATTTGAATGGCTTTCAAAACATGTAGATTGGCCATTGCAAATACCGAATACAATCACTGATTTGGTACATTTGGAAGAAGTTTTCGATTGTTTTGATTTGTATTTATGGCTAAGGTGAGTTTTTTAATATTTAGAAATGATTTGTCTATTTCATTTTCTATTTAGTTCCCGATATAGTAATATGTTTCCAGATAGAGAATCCGTCCATAGAATTCAAGTAGAACTTGATCAAATTATTCATTGTGGTGTACAAAATATTGTTAAACTTGCTCATCAAAAACATAATCTTGATGATACTAAAGATATTTCAGTCAGACGTGCTGGTTTACGTGCAATATCTTCTTAAAAAATAAAGAAATTTTTGATATATCATATAACTCTTTTCAATTCTTGAGTAGTTTAAAAAACTAGCGAAATGTGGGTGCTTGAATATGTGGGTAGTTGCGTTCTTAAAATCTTATATACACCCACACCCATCCCAACTTTTCTTAATATATCAGTATTAATTCTCGAAATGTTGATATTAGTAATATATTATAGATCAGCTGGAATATCGAAATAAAATACAAAACAAAAAAATAAATAAAAAGTTTGTTGAATAGTTGCAATATCAATGATGTAGAGTAGCCATTTCTTTTTGTTTTAAGTGTTCCTGTACAGTAACCGGAGCATATTTAGATTTTGTCAGTGTACAATTTTTACATGGTAATGTTTCAATAAGAGTATTTAAATCTGGTCCACTAAAGATTAAAGCGGAATATCTTAATTGTTTTACTGTTGCAACACGATGTAATATTGATATCCAATAATTATTTGTCCATCTTTCAATCAGTTGACCACCAAGTAATAATAAACTATTTGCTTTCGGATCAACACGAAACCATTTTCCATTCATATTCACTTCTAATCCTAAAAATAAATAAAATTTAAATTTAATAGAAATGAAAATATTTATACCTGGTACATTATCATTTTGTAATAATGTAAAACCAAGATAATCTTGATGTTCTCCAAATGCTAATTCTTCTTCTTCTTGATCTTTAGTTGGTAAATAACGAGTTAATCTTAAACTAAATGAAGCATTATCACTTGTATAATTTCTATCAAATGTATTTTCATCTAATTCCAATGCAAGATCAGCAATATTATGAACAATAGATATTAATTTTCTTGATTGAAATATATATTCTGGTATAACATTATGAAATTCTTCAGGTAATGTATCAATGGAAAAATTTAATTGTTTTGATTGTGACTTGAAATATGTAAAAAAAGCTTCAGTAGAATCAACAGATGATGTTTGTTTTTCTCCTCCATAATTACCAACAGATTCAAATCCTAATGGTTTATATCCCGGTGTATCTAAATGTGTACGATTTAGATAATATTTCATTTTTATTTCTGAATCTAATGAAAAAAATTCTTTAGCTTTATCTATTAATTTTGATGTTAGATTTGTATTTATTAATCGAATAAGACCATATTCATGGAAAGTTTTATCAAATAATAATGCTATTTCTTTTTTTTCTTCACTTGTACCACTAATAAACTTTGACACATCAATTTCATTTACATCTATTGAACATAAATTATCACATTGACCTTGATTATTATCTTCATTATCAAATCCACTGACATATATTATAAGTAGAAAAATAATAATAGATTTCATATTAAATAGAGTTTATCAAATAAATAAATTTATCTAAAATATAAATAAATTTATCTAAAATATAAATAATATTAAATATGACCGGTAAATGCTCATTTTTCTAAACGAAGTAGAAACTTTGTGAATACTATCTTATTCGAACTCGTTAACTTTTTTCTATTGTATTTTCTTTAACGAATACTTAAACATATACGACGAGATAGAGAATGAGAGGGCTCTTATCTATATAATACGTAGAATAAACAGAAACAAAAACAATATAGAATCTTCGTATATATACTAAAAGACTATTGATTTGACGCAAACAATAATAAATGACCGATGAAACAAGTGAAGAATTAGATGCAAACATTGTTCATAAAGGTCAACAAGAAAATAAAGAAACGTTATTGGTGCGTGTTGCAAACATAGTTACGGAGTAAATATATACATATATATTGTGCAATGGCAACGCGATCAGGGAGGGGTTGGGGAGGGTCCCCCCTCCTTTTAGAAAAATGACTGAAGTTGCTCCGATTTTTGGATTTCTTTTCTCCCGTTTTGTGATCATCCCCCTTCTGCTCTTAGCCTTTCGCGCCGCCACTAATATTGTGAAACAATTTAGATACTACTATACAATAACAATGATATATATGATGAAAAAAATAGAATCAAACTTGGAAATAATAAATTAGCATTCAATTAGTCTCAATGTTTAAATTTAATGAAATATATAAAAAATTTAATCGATAAGACAATAATTGTTCAATTTTGAGAGTGTTACTGTCAATGAAGATATGAATATCATAAATACTCACATATATTATAAAATACAAGTAATAAAACGATACATAATGAAATTAATCTATCAGATTAATATGATTAGTAATGAAAATCTTTGTGAATAGATGTTCATTGAAAAAGTAAGAAATAAACTTTTAAGTGACAAAGATATGATAAACTTCTGAAAGTAACTTTACCTAGTTATACTATCATAGAATAATATCGATAATATACGAGATGCTACTGAGTGTATATTTATATACAACTTCTTATCTTTGATAATGTATGCATCATTTTTATTTACTTCAATGTTCTACGTGTCGCTATTTTGTGTAATTTTTCTTATACATAATGTTCAATTGTTCACATTGTCAAATATATTTGACAAATTGTCTATTTGTATTAATTTGTGCATGTGCACTAATCGATAGCTTTTTCTTAAATATGAAATTGTATAAATTAATAACATATATTTGTTAATTTCATAATGATAACCCAGGCCGAACAATCCGGCACGGAAACGACCGGTTCCGCCCGGAAATGGCGATTTTCCTCATGAATTTCGCAGGAAATTCATGGAATCCTGCTTCAGCAACCATCGTCCTGGGGAAGGTTCCAATTGTTTTTCCACCAAAATTCAGTTTGAAATTGTTTAATTTTTTTAATTTTTTCATCATAAACATCATCATTATTGTAATCAAAACAAAATCTGAATATTTTTAAGTTAATTAATGAATGTTCGATGATGAATTTCCAAGTTTCCGCATTGATCATGTCAGCTTGAGATGCTGATATCGAAAATAACTTAAGACTTTTCATTTTGTTTAACATGAACTGAATAAATTTAAGTTCGATCCTACAATTGTTGATAGTAAAATATTTTAAATGAATAGTATTGACTTGAATTAAATTCCATTTGTTATCTGCATCATAATTATCATTATATAAATATTCAATTCGTAAATATGTTAATGTAGATTTATCATTAAATAATTGGAATAAATCATCTAAATCACAATTTATGATACTTAATGCTACTAAAGATCGCAATTTACCGATAAATTTTGTTGAACAAATTAATTTAGATATAAACAAGATTTCACTATTAGTTGTTGCAATAGCATCAAGTATCTTCGAGCAGCCATATTCTTGTGCCGTTAATGCAAAATACACTAAATTGGATAGAAGTGGTAACGTAGTTAATCCCAGATCGAATAATCCAACCCGGAAACGGTCGGTTTCAGATAATTCCGGTGATTTCATGGAAGCAGCATTCCACTGACCGGATACCTGCCATTTCCCTGCTGGTTTCGTCTAGAAACGGTATGTTTTCAGCGGGTATTAGCCGGAAATTTACGGAATACTGTGTCAGGAATCATCGCCCCGTGATAGTTGTTTAACATTGTAATTATTTATATCCGTTAATGTCAATGATGGAAGATCAATGAAAACATTCGATTAATTTTTTATTTGGCATCATTGCAAATTTGATGTTGACTGGCATCTTCATTAGTATGAAATATAATAGTTGTTTACTTTTCTACATCAATCATAGATGTACATGTTTTTTTCATCATGATTGAAACAATTCATACTATATATAATATTGGTATAAGAAGGAATGGAAAAATGAATTTATTCTTCTTAATCATACATAAGCAACCTAATCGATTTGTTTATTTGATTCATTGAAATTATTTCTTGAAGAAGAAGAACAGGAAGCGAGTAAATAGAGACTGATTAATTATGTGATCATATACCGCACAAAAATACTAATCTCTCTCATAATACATTTTCATGAAAACTTTCATGTACTATATGATGTAGAAAGGATAATAGATGAGTTTTTGTTAAGCAACGACATTCAATGGAGTAACTGATGAATAAATGAAACACGAAACTGGATGAAATACAACTCATAACATCAAACACGAGCATAAAAGATGATCAAAAGTAGAGTTCATTTAAATTTATTCCGTTTACAATGTCAGTTTATCATCTTTTTCATCCATACAAAGCTAAAAATGAGTAAGAGTAATCGTATACAAACGTTGTATTAAGACTAATAAAAAAGGACATATTCGAATGAGTACATTCATTCATTAATTCATCAATTAAAACATTTGCTATAGATGATCAATTATACGATATTTGAATTGAATATACAGTGATAACATACACATATAGGCAGCTTTTATTCCCTTGTCTAAAAGAAAGGGTTATATGGAAGTCAAATAGTACTTAAAAATGCATAAAGTTTATTTATCTGTCCGTCTATTAAAGCCAACCAGAGTGCAGCAAAGTTTTATCACCTACGAATTACTTTATATCACTTCACATGAAACTCAACCGCAGATTTCTGAAGTCGAGAAAGTCGAATCTATCGTTAGTTTTTTAAGATTTTTTGGGACCAAATTTCTTAATGAAAAAGACGTTTTTTTACAAAAAATTGTTTTTTTGTATAAAATTTGATCAAAAGTAGTCGGAAGTGGGAAATCCGAATCTGAAGTTTGTTTTTGATTCGGTAACATGTCAGCCAAAGAAATGAGGCTCACTTCATATAGAAAAAGCTAGCAGATCACACTGCAGCCTTTCCATTACCATCTTCCAACGTACTTTCTGCCCTCCTTGCATCAACACGATAACCGTTCAAGGTCTACATGGACGTACCACTTGTAGTTTTTTAAAAGTCTATCTGTCTATAATACACATTTTCAAGATCCACCTGAATATGGTAGAGTCATAAGAAGAAGCGAACATATACGCGAAAAAAGTGGCTCACCTGCCATAGATAAATGAACAAACTAGTTTCAAGTCTGTAGTTTCTTATAAGTTGAAATAATCTGCATGAACATCCTAGCTATCGTAACACAATGAATCACCCAAATTGTGCTTCAAATTGAACGGTTATCTATCCAGCTTTTAGTGATAATGTCAAAGCAGAATGACGCGAAGAGTTTAATCAGTTTAAAAAAGAGATGTATTTACTATAACACTTTGTCGATATTTCCACTCTATATCTTTGAGAATTTAACAAAGATCCTTCAAGGTTTTCTTGTGTTTTGGTTGCAGGAAGAGAGCGGAACATGCAAGCATTTTCTACGAACACAACTTATCCTCATTCCTGCATTTTACCTCCTGAAAAAATTGTTTTTTGCTTGTCTCGTTACATTTTTTTCCCGGAAAAGAAACTTGTTTATCATCATTCCTGCATTCTCATAGTCAGACGTATTCTTAATGCTCTCATTCCTATACTCTCCTTCCTGAAAAAAAACATATTTCTTTTTTATTTCAGCCTTTTACGCAAAAAAAAGCTGTCTATCATCGTTCTTGCATTCTTAATATTGGAAGGAATATTTTTTGCGCTCATTGTAACGTTTTCTTTTCAGAAAAGAAATTTATTTATTCTCATTCTGAGACTCTTTCCTGGAAAAAAAGCTGTCTATCATTGTTATATTTTTTGTTTCAAAAAAAATTATTGTCACTTACGTACGAAGAGAAGAAAACTATTCCATAACTCAATAGTAAGTAGTAAATGTGGTATTATTTTTTTGTCTTTTGGTGGATAAATGTAAAGACTGAAGATGAATTCGAGTATTTATCAGTTAAGTGGAGTTTTCAACTAGTAGTGATAGTATAGGTGAGCAAACAAGTCTCATCTGCATATACTCCATCGTCAGTATCAAGAAAATAATGTATTTCACCACATTAAGTACATTGCGAAGTTTAGGATTTAGCCCAAGAAAGAGTATGAAGATAATAATCTTTTGACTACATCTCATAATGGAACGGTGAAAGGAATAATTTCATAATCACAATAAATAATCATACTAAAACTTTGCAAATGTGATCAATAGAAAAGTCGAAAAATTAGATAATCGAATACTTCGACGGTTAAAGTCTCCGTTGAGTGAAACGGTAACAGAATGGTTGAACAGATGAATACTTAAATACTTCGTTAAATATGTGAAAAGTGAATACTCGAACAGTTAAAGCAGTGAATCATTGAGTGGCATGTAGACGCTGTTAGCCACTATACTATACGGAAAATATTCCTCCACCTTTCTCTCGTGCACGTTACTTTTTGTCACTCATTGAATCTTGATTATGTCTGCCATCAACTAAAGACTTATTCTTTAAAACCTCTCCGACATTATATTTATTTAGCAGAATCAAGAATTAGCTTAATAGAAAATATAATAGGACTTTACCGCACTAACTCTATTAGCTACGATCAATTTCTCTGCAATGGATAAAGCACATATAAAAGTATGCAAAAAGCTGCATAGTATCCGAGACAATCCTCGTATACTAGGATGCGAACGTGAATGTAGATCTTCTCTACAACCACACCCTCAAGATTTCAAATAAACAAAGAATAATAGTATAGCTCCTTTTTTGCTCTTTATTCCTCTCCTTTCATTATACAACAATCATCCCTGTCTTCACAATACTCACTCTTTAAATACTCAACGATATCAGTAGTACGTGCGGAAATGAAAGAGAAATATCATGCCATTACAAATAACATCTACCCTCATTGGCAAGACATAAAAATGTTTCCAGGACAATGTTGGCAGTATTTATTTGTTTTTCATACAAAAAAACCCAGTGAAGCCAAAGTTTTTTTTTCTTTCTGTACGCAAATATTTGCGACTGTATAGTAGTTCCTTTTTCTTCGTCGTATTAGTCGGGATTCTTTTCTTTTTTATTTTAAAACACACTCGGTAGTAAAATTGGCGTTGTGGTACGAGAAACTCGAACGATGACATCTACGAATGATAATGAAGAATTTAAATCTTTGTTGGACAAAATTATTCCTATTATTAATATCGAGTCTAATCGAATTCCAACAAAAACTGATTCGAATTTAAATGTTGATATAGATACAATATCATGTAATCGTTATGAAGAACAACGTATGGAAGAATTAACAAAAAATATTGAAAAATATCTCAATGAATCTTTATCAAAATTAAATATTAAATTTCATCAATTTCTATTGAATTGTCTTATTGAATATCATTATGATCATGAGCAATCTCAATTCAAACAGATTTTAACTATTAATCGTTTAGAACCATTTCGTAATGATCTTCAAGGAATTCGAGATGCTCTTGATGCATTTTGTGCAGCATGGAATGGAAATAAACAATTAGTTGAAATCTTTCTCGAAAATTATCCAACATTTAAAGATAAACCAGGACCATGGGGAACAACACTTCTTTATTCTGCTGCAAGAAATGGTCGACTAGATGTTGTTGAATATCTTCTTAATACATGTCATTGTTCTGTTGATGCTCAAAATCGACAACATATTCAACGAGCTCTTCGAATGGATAGAATTACCGCAGCGGATTATAATGTTGATCCAAGTGCTGGCTCGACTGCTTTACATGGTGCATGTCATGGAGGATATTTAGATATCGTTAAATATCTTATTGATTATGGTGCTAATTGGTATATTCGAAATCAAGCCGAAGAAACATCAGTAATGAATGCGAATAAATGGCCACATATAATTAAATACTTTCAAAATATTTTTAATCGTGGCTATCTCGAAGAACAAATAGCTTTACCTGAATATCCAGTAATTGAAATGAATAAAAATAACAAAAAAGATTGTATTTGGGAATTTTTACCATTTTGTGATTACGAAACTTGGCTTCCTTATGATGAATCTGAAATGATACAATTGAATAAGTTAATGATAGTTAAAGATGATGAACAATTTCAAACTGAATATCAATGGAATATTTCACAAACAATTTCTATGGTTCGTTTTCTTCAATATGGAGACATTCTTGCATGGGTTCGATGTCGTGGTTCATCGATTCTTAATTTTGATTGTTTTTCATTATGGCAAATATTTTATCTTAAACATCCAAACGGAAAATATGAAAAAGAAGAACATACGTCAATGAAAATATTAGATCTTTCATTACTCGATGAAAATCAACTAGATATTCAATTAAATACTTGGTATGATTGTGATGCGAATACTAATGATCAACTCGATGATGCAATGAATAATCGAAAAAAGTATATTACATTTTCAGTCATTGATCAATCTATTAAATTCGATTTAATGAATTTTACATTTAATAATGAAAATGAAACAATTTCAGGTTTTATAAGATGGATTCCAAAATTAGTATCAAATAAAGAACATCGGATTGTTCCGATTGATAATTATCAAGCTTCATCAAATATTAATCCAATTCCATTGACAACAGAACATCGTAAAGCAGCTTTAAAATCAACATTCGATTCTGATGATGATAATGATGAAGTTCCAATCGATTATGATATTGTCAAAGATGATAAACAATCCGATGAGGAAGTATTCTTATCTGAAGATAAAAATCAAATATCTGAAGAGCCAATTCCATCAGATACGTTTGATGATGGAATGGAAATGACTATTAATCAGTGCATCGATGATGGCCTAGCCAACGAAAAAGCATCGGAGCAATTATCCGATATAAAAACATCGATATTAGAAGAAGAATTACGTAAGAGAATCGAAGAATTGGAAAATATTCTTAAAATCGAATCGATAAAAATGCAAACACAGTTGGAAACCCAGGAACGAAAACAGATAATGAAGCAAGAAGAAGCAGAAGAAACTATTAAAGTAGCATTTGAAAATATTAAAAAATTAACAGATGAATTAAATCCATTGAAAGAACAAAATAAATTTATAGAAAAAATGAAACAAAAAATTCAAATTATTGAATATAATAGAATTCCAGGAGAAGTTATGCATGATTTTCTTTTTCCAAGATATCATTACTTTGTTAATCAATTGAGAGTTACTGTTACAGGCATTAAAGAAGATGATCTTAATAATATTTTAACTATAAAACCTCGAAAAATAGATGATGATTATCAATTAATAATTCAAGGTTTACCAGAACATCATGTAGCATTCAAAGTAATGCTTAAACGAGTATTAGCTTTGTTCAATTGTCAAACATCAAGTATAGATTATTATGAACGACATTCAAATCGAATATTACGTTTAATTAGTCAGACTTTAATAAATATTGATGTTCGAACAAAAAGTTGGAAAAAATATAGTGAAATTCTCAAACGTTTACTACATGAAAAGATGATTACCTATAAAACAAAGTTTAATCATTATATTAAATCCAACGCTACGTCATTAACAGAACAAGCTATTGATGATCCATCAATGTCACCATCTGATAAACTTCGTCAAATTACAAAGAACTTTACTGATGAAAATTCATTTATGAATGAAATCGAAAATTTGAAATATCAAGCAATGGAAGAATTTATTCAACAAAATATTACTTCACAATTTGTCCATCTTAATAAGAGACCTCGTCCATCATCAATTCAAACTTTAAATATATTTCTTGATCGTATTAAAAACCAGCTACAAACGAATCCAAACTTTATTGGTAATGAGATTACACATTTCAAATTAATTCCTGATTTATTAAAACAAATTTTACTTTATTATTCATGTTTTCTATTACAATTACCTTTGTTTGATGAATCGACGAAACTTCTCGACATGATCGATGCAAATACAGTAACAACAATTGATACTGCAACAGGATCGGGTAAATCGACATTGTTACCTGCTTTACTCATTGCTGAAGGATATGATAAAGTATTAGTAACTCAACCTCGTCGTTATCCTTGTACATCTGTTTCAAAACGTGTTAATGACACAATCAAAACTGATATCAATGGTGTATCTGAAAAACTTGCAGGATGGGCTATCAGTGGTGAAGAAAGTAATCCCAATGCTCCAATTGTTTATGTAACTGATGGTCTTCTTCGAGAAAGTCTTTTGAATAATACAAATTTCATATCTATTCATACTGAAGTGAAAAAAGCTACAGTGTTTTTCATTGATGAAGTTCATGAACGTTCAATTAATATTGATTTATGTTTAGCTCTCTTAGCTCGATTATTAACTATTGAACCGACGATACGAACAAGAATAAAATTAATTATTTCTTCTGCAACATTAAATGAATCTGTACCAAGATTATTTGAAAATATTTCTGCTATTAATGTAAAACAATTTCAATTACCACAAATTCGTTTATTACATGATGTCAAAAAAATCCCTCGACCAAAAGAAAATATTTTAGATGTTGTTCAAGAATTATTTAAAAAACGTCAACGACATGATCAAATTTTATGTTTTGTTAATTCAGTCACTGAAGTTCATCAATGTTGCCGTTTATTAGAACAGTTAACTCAAGGTACAATTAAAGGATATCCGTTAATTCAAAGTCAATCAGCTGCCGAACAACGATCATACATTGAACATGGTAGTGTTTTCTTTTCTACAACGGTAGCTGAAACATCATTAACTTTTCCTTCATTAAAATATGTTATTGATAGTGGAATGATTAATATACCTATTTATGATTCAAAGACAAAACGAACTGTTTTAAAACAGGTTCGAGCTTCTGAATCAACAATTAAACAACGTCTTGGACGATTGGGACGAACTCAAGATGGAGAATATTATGCTTTATATGATTTTCAAGTTGAAGAACAACGCTTTCCAATCCCACAAATTTGCCAATTGGATTTAACTAACCAAGAATTTATTTTGAGACGATCAGTAATTGGACGTGGATTACATTATATGCAACACTTTTTACCTGATAAGCCAGATGCCGATGCTCTTGACGCCACTGTAAAAGAACTCGTTCGACTCAGTTAGTAGAATTACTATTCGTGAATATTTCCTATATAATTTAATTGTATTCTAGATGTGTTAGAAAAAGCATTAACAGATGAACGATTTACTTCACATGGTCAAGCTCTGGCACAGCTTCCTGATTTTGGTTCAATAGCAATGTCAAAAGCAGTTTTAGCGGCTCTCACTCAATATCATTGTGGCCGTGATCTTATCTGTCTTTCATCGATGTTAGGTGTTTTAAATACAGCATCTATATTGAAAGATATTCCATCGGTTATGAAAAGTTCTGATGGTGATTTTATGACTCTATTGAATGTAATGAATGAACTTCTATTGATCAAACAATCAACTGCAGCACAAAAGTTTGATTTGCAAATCGTTTGTCAAGAAAAAGGATTAGAACGAATTCGACATGTTATAAAACAGGCTTTGAGAAGATATGACAATTTAGAAAAAATCTTTAATACTTCGAATCAATTTCGTCAACAATCACAGACTCGATCGGGTAATTGGAAATTTATTGCCAAATCTTTATTAGAAGGATATGGAGATAATGTATTTGTATCAATGAAAGAAATTCAAGATCGAACTCATCGATTTGCTCGATATAGAGATACAAAAGATATTGCTATACTTGATTTACAATCAACTTTAACACGACCAATAAGTCAAGCACCAGTACGTTTAGTTTTATCACGAGATGTACTTTATACTTCAGCTGCTCGTTTAACATCAATTATTTCTTTTGTTGGTGAACTCAAACCATCATGGATCGAACATCATTTAGAACGGTATTTTATTTTGACCAACGAAGAGAAAGATCATTTAGAAAGTCATCACGTTCTCACAAAAATCCGAACGGCTATCACTACTGTTGCCAACTGGATACAAAATAAACCTGCATACGTCTTAAAGAACCAAACAGGAATTGTTTTCAATGATGAACTTCAATTACGTAAAGAATTAATTACAACTAAAACCTTTGAATTAGAAAACAAATGTAAAGTAGGAACTACTGAATATGATAATCTATCTCGAAATCTTGAAAGTGTGACCAAAATGGTTTACATTTTTCAACCAATGCGATGGCGATGGGAAGCAGAGAAACAAATGAAAATCACTGTTGACAATAATGCAGCCGGAAAGACTTGTGTAGTAAAGGTCGAAGGACGACTTTCTGAACAAGAAAATGTAAAAAAAGAATTTGATTCGTTTGCATATTGGTTGAAATGGTGTGTGGTTATTCGTCATCCAAATTCAGGTAAGACCACATTTCTAAATTTTAGTTTATTAGAGTTCCGTTTATCTTAGGAGTCTTACCCCGTTTACTTCATCCTCGATTACGTAAGAAATACCCACATATTGAGAAAAATATCGCACGTATCACCGATGTTGATCGAACTTTGGTCGATCTCTACAAAGCAGTAAAGGGCAAACATGCTACAAGGGAATCACGTATGGAAGTAGTAGCATGGATCGCTGTTTGTGAATTTCATTGTAAACTAGAAGGTGGTTTCGTTCGAGATTGGGTCGTTCGACATAAAGCGAATGTACCAGCGAATTTAAAGAATAATCCAATGGCATGGATCGAATATCGAACTAATAAAGAAGGCCAAAATATTCCGGGTATTACGAAAGGTATCGTTCCGTCAGATTTAGATTGCCATCTACCTTTGCATCAGTATTTCGATATTGAAAAATTTCAAGATCGATTACACAAATTCGATATTGTTTGTAGCGTATTTCGTGAGAACTGGAGATACATCGTACTAATTGATGAGAATGCACCAACCGGTCCGTTTACTATGGATCTTATCGAACCTCATGTAGCATTGACCCATGATCGTATTGATCTTGATGTAAGTAATCTTTCATTAGAACGAAATTATCCACGAGAACTTGGTATGCGTATCGATGTGACTGAATCGCCTTACTCGATTGAAGTAGAATCAATTGTGGAAAACACCATGGAAGGACGCTTTCGAGTTCTTCGTCCGATTGATGCATTTGTGAGAGATCGTATCGACAAAATGGTTCAACGTGGATGGAAACAACAAGGCGAGCCGATCAATGTCAATCCATCACCACCACCACGATGTTATTCAATTCTTGTACCACTTCCAAATACATCACCATTATACCAATCATTAGAAAATGAAATGAAAAAGATTAATCAATCTATTAAAATTATTGCCATCGAAGAAGTGAAAAATCCTCTTCTCGAAAGCACCTACGAAGCAATCAAGAAGATGATCGCTAAAGAATGTTCCGGTTCGAATCCAAATGAACGAAAATTATTCCATGGTACTAGAACAGATGGTATGAGAGGTATAGTAGAAAATGGCTTTGACGATCGTTTTTTTGATCCGGATGGAGCATGGGGTAAGGATATAAATACAAAAAAAAGAAGAAAATATCTTTGTTGTATTTAGGTGCTGGGGCTTATTTTGCTGATCATCCTCTTAAATCTCATGGTTACACCGCTGCAGAGGGAAATGATAAAACACGTGTGATGTTCTATAACAAGGTCACATTGGGTAAAGAATCTATACAAGGGCAAATTAATAATAAATTGGTTGCAGCACCGAAAGACTTTCATTCTGTGAGGGGAACTTGTTTTCCTTACACTGAATACATTGTCTATCGTTTTGGTCAAGCTTTGCCATATCTCAGAATTACCTACAAAGTTTAGTTACTTTCAACTTTTTCGATTAATTTAATATTTTTTTTTACGTATTGATGGTGGGTGGGTGTGGATGTAGGATGATGGGATAAGAAAGCGACATTCATACCCACTCTAACACCCTCACTGAGTATCTTCTTAAACAATAAAGATATTCTTGATATATCATACAACTTTTTTCAATTCTTGAATAGTTTAACAATTAGTGAAGTGTTTGTATAATATCAGTACAGATCAGAAGCCTGGATGAGTTGCTATATTTCTGCTTTAGATGCTCTCTCATAAACTTTCTTTTTATACTTTGATGAAGTTCAATCTACTTTCATATTGAAATAATGATGAGAAAGCGAAGGAGTAATCTGTAAACGACACTTTTCGAAACATAAGAAAGCAGGACATATAAAGATATTTTACACATTAATCTGTTTCAAATAAAAACTCAAAAAAGCTAAATGTTTTTTTGTAATATCCAAATCAAATCTACTTGAAATACACTAGCCAAGGAAAATATTAAATTTAATGCAATTGAAGTTGATCGAAAATTTTCACATGTATAATAAAGACAAACATTATTTGCTAATCATAATATACGAAATACAATGTATTCTATTGATATAGATTGCGGATTGTATAAAAAATCTATTTCATGGCTCGTGTTTATCAACGTTTAATGCATGTGATTATAATTATTTCATCTATACTATTATTCATTAATTTAACAGATCGGTCACTGATAATCATAATCATCAATTAATTTATAATATCTAAGAAATATCCTTTCAAAAAGATATTTCTATATTACATATGAGTCATGAAACAAGACTGTCTTTTTCTTGATTATTTTTCGCATATGCAGGTATGAAATTATTGTAAAGAAGACAATATTACATATACGTTAGAATCGCTTTCTTCGTAGAAAAAGGAAGAATCTGACATACATGAGAATATTTATATATTTTCATTTGTACTAGAGTTTTTCTCTCTTTTCTTTTCTCTTCTTTTTTTCTAAAACGATTGCCATGCTGTTATAATGATCTTCGTTCTCTTAGTTTCTCTAAAAAAACTTTCCTATATTCATTCAAGTCAGTCTAGTTTACATTCTAACCAGCAAAGAATAATAAATCAAAGTAATGGCAGAATCATTAAAATCAGTTGGTACGTTAATCTTCTCTATCTTCAATACTATTTAATTGTAATTCTAATCTATATAATCGATTAGATAAACGACGTAGATCATTTTTATTAGCTAATAGGAATAATTCATTATCAATAGAAACTGACATTATTCCTTCACGTCGAAAATCTGTGACAAAAGTTAGTGATAATCATCTGGAACATTTGATATTAGGTGATTTTGAATTAATTCATATTGTGTAAGTAGAAAAGAAATAAATTTACAAGAAAACTTTTTTATCTGATTCTAGTGATTGTGAAGAATATGTATTGTGTTGTAAATATAGTCCTACAGATGATGTATTTGCTGTTGGTCTAGGCAATGGTACAATTAAAGTGAGTTTCAAGTGTATTAAATATTGATCTATGATAAAGTATTTCTTTCTTTATCTTATATTGTTTTTATGATTAAATAGTTTGTAATCATTTATTTTGTCTAACAAAAAAGAAATAGTAAATTTATTGCATATTATTTGAAATCTAAGTTACTTTCTTTTCGATTTTATATTAAAACTCTTTATTTATTTTTTTTTGATACTTCGAAATATTAGTCATATGGAAAAAATAAACTCAAAAGTAAAAAGCGGATCTCTTAATTATAAAAATTATATCAAATCAAAATGAAATTGCACTTCACACTCGGTATATGTGCGCAAAAAAAAATACTTTTTAACTTACCGCCTATTAAAATTAGAAAACGCACTTTTGATTAAAAGAATTTCATCGTTATTTCCGTAAATTTCATCATTTATTTATATTATATTTTCAGTCAACGTTTTGCCGAGAACAATTATTTTATATTTATTTGATCAGTTCATTATCGAAAAATGATGGCAATATCTCTAGAGATAGATTCAAGAAAAATGTACTCTGTTGTATATAATGATTAACTAAAAGACTTCAGTTTAGGAAAAGTGTTTAGAAGATCTGTTTTTTTACTGTTGGAGAAAACTATCAATTTTTTATTATGAAAAAATTTAAAGAAATATTTGTTTAGATCTATTCAAAAGCAGGTGTATTGCAATATGTTCTTACTGATAATGATGCAAATGCACGACGTAAATAGAAAATAATTCATTGAATATCATATAATTTCAAAAGAATTCTGTTATCTGTCAGGTTATCCAGTCACATGTCTCAAATTCTATTCAAATCAAACAGATTTAAACGGTGACAATTATAAACTCTTAGCTGCTACTTGTAAGTTAAATACAACTAAAAAAAAGTTCGCTTTATCCTAATGTACTAATTCTTGTATACAGATACTGCTGGTTATGTCAAAGTTTGGCATTATTCAACTCAACAATGTATTTTTACATTTAATGAAAAAGAACGCCAACCATTAGCACTTGATTTTAATTGTAGTTATACACGCTTATATGTTGCTGGTAAAAAAGAATGATTTTTCACAAAAAGAATTTTGCTACATATTTATATCAAAAAAAATAGGTAGTGATTGTGTAATTAATTGTTATGATTTTATGACGAAGACATTAATTCGTAAATTTCAAGCATCGTAAGTTCTATTAAATGAAATAGTTTATGCATTATGATTGATTATAAAAATCTAGAGAAAGTCGAGAACTTATGGATGGACATAAAAATCGTATTCATGCTATTCGTTCACATCCAACGATGGAAACTGTTTTTTTAACAGGTGGTTGGGATGAAACTATTCATTATTGGGATGAACGTGCACCACATTCACAAAAGCATTTTTCTGGCCCAAATATATGTGGTGATGCATTGGATATTGTTGATGAACGTCAAACTATTTTAACAGGTTCTTGGAGAAAAAATTCAACATTACAAGTATGAAGATATATTTATATATCTAGAAAAAAAAAATAAATAAATGTTATATAGATTTGGGATTTTTCATCTGGTAAATTAATTAAAGATCCATTTCGTTCGAAAGCAACATCAATGGTAAATTATATTTGAATATTCTGATTATTCATTAATTTGTATTTTGTGTATAGCTTTATTGTACAAAATTCACTCCAAAAGATTATATCTTATGTGCTGGAAATGCTAAGAATGAAGCACTTATTTATGATTATTCATTATTACAGGTACTGGATAAGATATTTATAAAAAGTAAATGAATTATTCTTTTCGAAATTTACTAGATCATCGGTGGTATAACCAATCTTGAAAATGCTGTCTATTGTGCTGATACTGGCGTCACTGGACGAAATATGATTGTTGGTTCAGCTAAAAAGATTTTTATTGTCAATGATAATTCTCTTCTTAGATAAAAAAAAAGATATTAATATAATATATTTTTTCAAAAAAATTTCAATATTGAATGAAATCTAAACTTGAAAAACAGTCAAATGAGTGCGATAGGTAGAATGCTAAAGATATTTCTAATATTCAATGAATGTAATTATAAGTAATATTTGAACTCTCATTCTATAACAATGATAATCAATGTATCGCATAGTAAAAATTATTAAAATGCGCGGAATAAATATTGAATTATAAAAATGATCAATAACTAAATATGTCTACTTCTTATTCATCAAATCTAATTGAAATCAATTGTCTCGGTACTATATTTCTCATTCGTGAAACATCTTTAAATCGTTTTCCAAATACACTTCTCGGTTTGACTTATTCGTAAATGCGAGCGAAAACAAACAAAACGCAATTCATCAATATTTTTCTATTTAGGTGATCCAAAACGTCGTATTACTTTCTATAATAAAATAAAACAACAATATATTATTGATCGACATATTATTTCATTTGAAGCAATAATAAACTATTATGAAACAGGCAAATTAAATGCACCGACAATCTATGAACCGATTATATTCTTCGAAGAACTTAAATATTTTCAAATTGATAAACAACTAATTCAAGATTTTTATAAAACTGAAATCGATGAAGAACTTCTAAATTATCATCGTATTGTACCATTTAATAAAATTCAACGATTGATTTGGATATCATTAGAATATAATGATTATTCATTTCTAACACAATTAGTAAAATATTTTGTATTTAAAAAGATAAAAGAAAAACTTTTTTCATTTTTTAAGATACAATTCATATGTTTAATTATTTCATTACTCTATTGTTTTAATATTTCAATTGAACTTCTTCCACAATTATCAAGAAATAAAATTATTTGTTATAAATTATTTTCAAATCAAAATTCACCTCATTGTGATAATATTTTTTTTGATTTTCGGCCATCAAAAATTGTAGGACAATGGATTTATAAAATCGAACAAAGTTTATTTTTCAATTAAAATTATTCAATTGATTTCTTTTGTCTATTTAGTATGTACTATTTTTATAACATTTGAATATCTTCTTCGTCTTTTATCATCTCCATACAAATGGTTAACATTTGTTTTACTTATTAATATCTTTGATTTATTTATATTAATTTCTGGTTGGTTTTATTTAATATTATATGAAATAAATGATTTTAATAATGATAAACGTGATCCATTTTTTTATATTAAATTATTCCAATATTTAATACTTTTACGTTTATTTCGATTTGTTCGTCTTTGTCGTTATATTAAATCATTACGAATACTTTTTTATGGTATTGAAAAAGCATTTAAATATATTATGTCAATTGGTTTAATAATACTTTTTTTTGTATTTACATTTGGTGTTATTATACAAATTATTGAAAAAAATTGGGATCAAGCTTCTATAACACGTTTAGAAGATTTATTTAATATTGTTACAATATCAACAATTACAGTTGGTGATGCTAAACGTGTACCATTATCACCAACTGGAAAAATTCTTTGTTCATTTCTTGCTGGAATAGGATTAATCGGTATTTCATTACCATTAACATCAATCTATCGAATATTTCAATCAATTTATCGAATAGAAAATATGGATAAACAATTTATTCGTACTAAATATGTTTATCCAAATGGTAAATTAGTTACAAATTAATAACGAAAAATATAATTGTACTGATAAAAAAAGAAAAAGAAAGAATAAAAAAATGTTTATTTGAAAGATAAATAAATAAGAAAAATTCTTTAGATTGTATTATTACATTCTTATACAAGGATATTCTCAAATAGAACATTTATTACAAAAAGAAAGAAAAAATATACTTAAAAATTCTTAGTAAGTCACAGTACACATTTTTCTTAATTTTCAATTCATAAGTTGTATAAGATTTCTAAAGAGAGATATACTACATAATAATTATAACTATAATTTATGGATATCATTTATGCAAGAAGTAGTATCGAATACCAGATCAGATGCAGATAAACTAATAGAATATATATATATATATCACTCATCTTCAATTATCAGAAAATATAGGTTCTCATATGAATAGATAACATAATTAATAAAGAATATCGAATAAAATGAAGTTAATATATTCTAGGACGAAATATATTGAATAGAATTGAGACTAATTTTTTTTGAATGAAACATTGTTGACATATTTTAAATTAATCACGTCAGCTGTGTGCCAAGATCTTATCATTTTTTTTTAAATGAACTCTTCGTTTCTGTCTCATAGTACATCAATTATTATGGATATCATTTTAATTGCATCAATCATTCTACCACATCAGCAGGAGTTCTCTTATATCTTCATTCTTTTTCTTATTTAATTCTAAAATATGTACGATTATTTAATATCAAAAGAAAAGAAATTCATCGACATGTATCGTTTTTTTCAATTTTGTTTTAACATACATTTGAAATTAAGAATAATACAATAAATTCTTTAAAAATGCCGCTCATTTGATAAAACTTTCTAGATAAAAAAAAATACAAGCAAAACAAACTCAATTGATCATATCTATTAGAGAAAAGAAAATACTGATACTGTAATTATTTGTAGACTATCCATCATTAATAATAGAAAGCGAAGCGAAGAAGAAAAAGCTAGGAAAAGAATTTTGCTCTTTTGTAACGAGTTTTATATACATGCGTGTTGTTTCACATGTGTATTGTAATGATCTTCGAGCAAATGTCAATGTCCACCACAACTATCAAGCTATGTCAATAATGAGTGACATGTTTTGTACAATCAAGATTCAACGAAAGACAACATAAAGTCACTTTTCTCTTTCTTTTTTTTTGGATGATCATACACAATTGTTACGCAAATGTGTATTTTGACTCCGAGAAGATGAAACAAAAAAAATTAATCTCCATCGTGTATGTGTGTAGGTGATGATCGAATTGATTATGAATGTGGCAAAAGTAAAACAAACAAACATGATCAACGCGTTGGTCTGGTGAACATACACGCGTACCCTATCAATCATCTATCTTTATTTCTTCTTCTTCGTCTTGTCTTCTTTTTCTTCTTCTTATTCTTCTTTCCTCATTCGCATTTTCGGAATGGAATTCGATTGGTAGCCGATAAGCTCTTACACTCTAATTACTTCGTGTGGGAAAGATAGAGTGAAAGCGCGCGCGTTTGTGCATGTATGAATCAAGAAGATGAGACGTTATGTTGTTCCAAGATGGTATGCATTTCAAACGACGATAGATAACGTTTATTCTCGAACGAGTAAAAAAAAAATCCCAGCATCAACAACATGACACATATGCAATGGAATTTAGTTCTACGTGATCAGATAGAATACAAAGTCGAAATGAAACAGAAAATCATTTTTTTCTTCTTCTTCTTTATTTTTATATTTTATTTTCTCTATAACAAGATGCATAACTGGTAAGGTATTAATGTGGATGTTTCGACATTTTTTAAATTAGTATTAAGTTTTCTTCATACATTATAATGATCCTAACATTCATGAAATTATTTTAGATTACTTATATATATATGTATGTACATCCTCGATGAGTACTAATACACTTGTTAATGAAAATTTAAATAATAATAATTCAACATTAATTAATGATGGTCCTATAGCTCATCTTGATCATATGTTAAATAGTCTTCATGATGAACAACAATCAACACGAATACAATCAAATGTATCAATTGATTCATTTGATAATAAATCACATCGAATGAATCATCGTTCAACACCACGAACAACAATAACAGATGGAAAAATTGTTGAATGTTCATCAGAAAATGCAATTGTTTATCGATATTATACAGGAGAATCAAGTTCGGTTATTGATGAACATTTTGATAAAGCACTTAAACAACCAATTTCATTTAATTCAACAAGAACAATTCCAACACGAGGTAAGTTGAATACTATTTTTGACATATATATACATATAAGATATTACTACATCTGTTTCTATTATGATTTATATTATCATTATAAGTTTAGAATAAATGTTTTCGTATTATAAAAAAAAATACATGTAAAGAAATTTATTTAGATCCTCGAACATCATCTTATGGTTATTCAAGCATGATGAGTCCATCAAGTACTTTCTGGCCTAATTTTATGGCATCACCAACTTCGTATCCACATCCAACTTATCTTCCAACATCACAAAATGAATATACTGATTGGATGCATCATCATCATACGTATCGTTTACCGTATTCAACAAATCCAACAGCAACAACACCATCTTCATCATGTTCATCAAATATGTCAAGCAATCATTTACATCCAATTGGATCACCCAATAATACAAATAATAATAATAATAATAACAATACAGGACGTTATCATCATCATACACCACCCGATATGGATGTTGTTACAGCAGCAGCTATTGGAGCTGCAGCCGCTGCACAAATGTTTCATAATGAAAAACAATCTCATCATGGTTATACACCAACATCTCATCATTTTGATTATCATCTTGGTGGATCAATGATGGCTACAGCATCCTATGCATTTCCTACTCAAAGTAAAAATAAAGCAAACATTTGTTTCTTTTTTTATTATTATTATTTGTATTTACTTTCAAGGTTTTGATTTAATGGGTACAAATACATCATCAATGGGTTTAGAAAATCCAAATATTAAAGATTCAACAGCATCACCACCTTGGTATTCAAATCATCATTTGTCTTGTTAAATAATAAAACAACAACAACAATGAAAAAAAATAAAGAACAATCGTTTCTACATTTTATTTGATCATACTACTTATAAATACATATATACATATATTTACTAAAAAAAACACCAAGAAAATATAACAATCTGATTTTTTTCTATTGTAATTTATTCAAAATGTAACTGAATTATTTCTTTGTTAATTATATCATAATGTTGTAATTAATATTACAGCATTTCTGATAGACAAACGACGAATATTATTGTTTTTTGAGGTTTCTTTTTTTTTTCTTCTCTTTGATGTTCGTCTTACTTTTGCTCTTATATAATTTTTATCTATTAAGAATGTAGATATTTTTTATGATGTTGATATTATGCATTGAAAAAAAATTATCATTATTATTACTAATTTCTTTTCGTTTTCTCTCTTGATTTATTTTAAATTTAAAAATGATTTTACAATTGAATACTTCTTCGAATTAGTTCTACTACTAAGAAATAATAATAATGTATGTCATGTAGAAAATGTGATGTTTGCAGAATACTTCCGTAAAATCAGGAAAAACATTCATCAGATGGTTGTTAGTAGAGTTAATTTTCTAATGCTATTAGGTAGAACGTAATGTACGTTTTTCCGAATTACAATGTTTAACGATCTAATATTGATCCTATAGTATGTCTGATCACCTTTAATAATTGTGTTCATCAAATATATGACATTTACATTTATCTATATAGTAAAGAATATATTATATCAACTGTGATAAATGGAAACCCCATAACGTGGCGAATAATTATTTCCGGGATTATTCAGAAATTCATGTCGTAATTTTTATGATAGTTTATTTTTATTATGTATTCTCGTAGTTTTATAATAAAATATTGAGATTTTTTGTAATGTTTTCATTTTTCTTTTCAAAAAAAAGATCGATGAAAATTTAACTTCTATACAGAATCAAAAATAAGAAGAATGATGTAAATCTTATATGTGTGCGTGTGTGTGTATGTGTTGATTTTTTTCGAAAATACTCTCACATATATACAGAGAAAAAAGAAGATAATAATAATAATAATAATAATACGAAAAGAATGAATTGAAATAAAGAAAATGACAGGAAAAAGAAATCTATGGTTTTGTTTTTTGATAAATTTTTTTTTCCAAATTTTCGAATATTCTCATTGTGAATGTGATGGTGATGACATAGAATTATTAATTATTATAGGTGTTGTTTGTGGTGTTAATGTAGCAGCACATGATAACTTTCTTGGCATGACTGTTTCAGGTGTTGGTATTTCATGACCAGTGATTGTTTCCGGTACTATTGATGGTATTGCTTCTTTATTACTATTAGTTTTATTTGTTGGATCAGGTTTACTTGCAGCTAATTTACCTTGTGATTTTGCAACATTATAATCTCCAGAATCGAAATATTTTGGCTAAAAAAAATATTTCATATAAATAAATTTCTTTTATCGTTTCTGATTACTTTATTTAATAATTTTTTTGTTAACATATTTTGTTGTCGAGGAAGTGCTCCGCCATATTTAGCTCGTAGTTTTGCTTCTTCATTTATTTCAGGTGTAGAATTATTATTCTAAATTATAGATGAATTTATATGCTTTTTATAAATTATTCAATAAAAAAAAATACCAACCGATGGTGTTGTATTTTCAGTAGATGAAGCCATTTCAATTGTTGATTAATTTGGAAAATTAAAATTTGAAATATTTTTTTTTAACTTATTGATAAAATAAGAGAAAAAAGATGTAATAGAAGAAGACAAATATATAGTTGAATGAATTATTGACGATGTTTTGTACACATAGACACAAACCGGTCGATATACAAAAGAGAATAAAAAAAAATTAGATCTTATTTTTTTTCTATTCTTAGATTCTCGAATATTTTCTATTGGTTTGGAAGTTTTAACAAGTTTAAAAATTTTCATGAAAATAAATTCAATAAAAACAAGAAATCTATTTATTGAATTATTATTTCAATTAATATTTTAAATGAAACTATTTTGATTTATAACATCGATAGAGGGCGCTTGTTTCTAGAGTATTACAAATATTATATATGATTTAAAACATAAACATAAATATATGAAGTTATTAGAATTAGATAAAAGAAACTTTTTTTTAGAAATTTATCAACAACGAAGAAAACGTGAAATACAAAAGAAGAAAAATTTTATTGAGAAATAAATGTCGTCGTTTTATCTAAAAATAGAAACAACGTAATTGATGCCTTGAGGGAGAACGCTAAAAATAACTATTAGTTTTGAAAATATATCCTCAACTAGTATTCAATAAGCAATTAGCAAAAAGAACATTATTTATCGATGCAATGATAAAACATACTAAATATAGATAAATCTATAATCGTTACATACAGATGTTTTTCTCACTGATGTTTCGCAATAAGATTATTTTTGTATCAAACACATCTGAAAAAAAAATGGTCGCAATTTTATATATGGTTTAAAATAGTACTCTTGTCATTATCTACTATATCACCGTAAGTAAATATAATTATCTAGAGACTTCAAATCTATTACTATCTTATGTGTTAATTTGTCATTTACTATACAGTTATTCTTTCATCTTATTCGAGGTATCTCAATCATCGAACACTAATGATCATTATTTTTGTATATAAAAATAAAAGACATTATGAAAGTTAAGATTATAATCGACATCTAATTACTTGATAAAAATCTCTTACTTTAAAATGCATTTTCATAAACATTTCTGAAATTAATTCATTATCTGTTGATATTTTTAAAATGAAATATCATGCACCCTAGATTAGATGAACAAGAGGAAGTACCAATATATCAAGACATTTTCTTTTTGAAAAAGGTCGTTTAATGATATACATAGATGATAAATGTCATTTTTGACTTATACTACTCACGCACTAGATGAGAGACATTAAATAATTATGAGAATTAGTATCAAAATTAACAAGAAAACTTTTTTCTTTTATCATATCAGTATTTTTCGATGCATGATAAAATACTTCTTCTATTCTTGTATATTTAAAATTTTATCTTATTCGTTCATGGTTGTTTTTTATATAGTTCAGGATTAAAATATATGCTATGTCATAGGTTACAATCATCTCAATGACATAGAAAAAAAGGAATTCTATACATACAATGTTTTAAAAAAAAAGTAAAATAAAACACAAGAAAAAGACATACACAGATATCAGTATGGAAAAGAAATATCTCACATTGCTGCTTAAACCCACATTAAAATGATTTGTATCATTTGTTTTTCTTTTGAAAAAGAAACGATAAATAATTCTCTTGTCTCTAAAGATTGAATATATAAATCCACATACGATCAAAACACATTTTTGATGGATCTTTTAATTGAAGACGATTTTCTGGTAATAAATCACCGTTAATAACACCGGAATGAAAAAGATGTATGCGAAAAATACAAAATTGATTATTTTCAAAATTTTGTTTTGCTGCATCATGTGCATCGCGTACGTTAGCATAAACAATAAGAGGTTTAATTAAACGTTTATCTTCATTTTGCCATCGTAGTGTTCGAAAAATCTCAGCAGGATCTCTAATTGGATAATAATAATATATTGGTTTTGAACGTTTATTTGCACTAAAAGAAATTTTCTTTTTATAATTAAAAATTGAATAAACAATTAAATAGAAAAATACCATTCAGTTTCTTTATTTCGTGAATAAATACTTTTCAATGTTAATAATTTAATTGGAAATCCAAGTTCATCTGATAGATAATGTTCGGTTTGTACATAATCATATCGATCATAAGAATCTTCAAGAAGAATATCTTGTTCATGGTCAGGTAATGGTGGTGAAGAATCAGATTTCGTTGATAAAATATCGTCGCAGGTTGATCTTGCTGATGTTATTTCTATTGGTGTTGATTTTCTAGAAGAAGATGATGTACGATGTTGTTTATTATTTGATGATTTACTAGAAAAGAAAAAGAAATATCTATGTTTTCGAAAGAAATGTATCGAATTTATTTACCGTTGATTATGACCAGAGTTTGAAGTCTTCGGACTTGATGAAGATGATAATGTATGATAAGACATATTGCCTGTATTAACATAATCAAGTTTTCTATAAACAAAATAAAAATAATTCACTTATTCTAATATGAAATGTTTTGTACCGTTGTCGAAGAACTTTTTTAAATGCATTAAGAATATCGTCTTGATCTTGTTCAATTAAATCTTTTTGTCGAAAATATGCAAGACAAGCATCATTTATCGTATGTGGGCAATATGGTTTTGTACAAGCATCAATTAATGCATAATAACAGTAATGTAATTTATCACAATGATTTTTCTTTGAACAACCACTTTTCTTTCCATGATCAGTACATACCCAAAACTAAATAGATAAAATATAAAATCGATCTATTGAAGAATTTTTATTTTACTGTTCGAATTGGGTCAGCACTTGCTCGTATTATTTCATGTAATGTAATTGTTGGTATAAAATTTAAACCACGAGCATCAATAATTTTTCGATTATGACTACTTTGTAAAATATCATGATCATATGGACAAGTTTTATTTGTACATTTTGTATACATTGGTCGAATATTATATGGACATAAATGCAAAAATGAACACGATTGATTTTTACAATGCTGAGCATAATGTGTACAACAAAACAGCTAAATTATAAGGCACAACAAAGAAAAAAATAAAAGATATCTATTTGATTTTTCTTTCATACATACATCTAATGTAAGAGCAATTTTTTCTACTCCTTGATGATAATTATTTGATGGATGTAATAATTGAAAATATTCTTTATAAGATTCCTCATTTATTAATTGTAGAAGATGATTTTTTGAAATTTTCAAATGTTTGACAATTGAATCTACACTATCAATTGAATATCTTGTAGTAAGTAAATGTTTAATAAGACTTATCACTTCTTCCATTTTATTAGTTTTTTTCTTTTTTTCTTTTAATTAAACATCTGCAAGAAGGAAAATAGATAAAATATGAAATATCATTTTTAGGTTTTTTTTTTGTTTCTCAAAAATGATATCCATTAAATAAAACTTTTCGTTTTTATTTTTAATCAATGTTCGATATTCTTTTCTTGTTATTAAACATGACAAAAAATAGTGTTTAGATTTTTTAACGAGAAAAAAAACTAAAGCACGATAAAAAATAACTGCGAAACAGACTACATGCAATGCATCAATCAACCTTTTCTTCTGTTCGTGTTACTGGAATATTGCACTGGATATAGATCACCTGAGAAAAAGAAAAAGAAGAAGAAAAAACAACATCACATAAATGATGAGAAGAAAAAAAAGTAACGGCAAGAAAAAACAAACCAAAAAACAAACAGAAAAAAAACCAACGCGTTTTTCAAAACATTCATTCTTGTTTTAATCTTTATCAAAGGAAAAGATATTCTCAAAACATTATCATTGGTTGTTGTTGTTGTTGACCATGTTCATCCATCATTAAAGTCATAATCATCATTGGTTGTGGTTGTTGTTGCTGTTGTTGTTGTTGTTCTAATTGATACCGATAAATATGTGAACGTTTTCTTAATAAAGATAATACACATAGATTAATAAAATATTCTATAATCAATAAAAGAAAGAAAAGATATTTACTTATTTTCATCCACAATTCGAAACAATGCAATAATATCAAGAGCTTCAACATGTGCAAGACCACGACGTTCCAAATAATCAATATTACGTTGTGTTACTAATGAATGTCCAGCTTTACAATCACCATATTTGCATAAATGAGGTGAACACATATAAAAATAACATAGATGTAAATCATCACAATTTGCTTCTCGACATGGTTTTGGCTTATGATGACAAACTGCAAACTATACATAAAAGAATAATTGATATAAGCTTATATCAAAATGGTTTCTTACTGTTTTACTTGGATCAGCCGAAGCTAAAATAAGCATAATAAGAGTTTTTTGTGGTAAATTTTCTAGACCACGTTCAATAATAACTCGTCGATTATGTTCGGTATCAAGTGAATGTGATAATGGACAATCATGAGGTCGTTGACAACGACGATTAGGTAATACAACCGATGGACATAAATGTAAATAGGGACAAGCAATATCTTTCGTACAACCATTTGGTGGACGTGCATAGAACGTACAATTAGTAAGATCAAGTACAACAGCAATACGATCATCACCTGGTGAATCAGTAGCACGAAGACGAGCAAAAACAAAAGGATGAGCAGCAACAATTGATAAAATATGTTCGACAGGTGCTTGTAATGATGCACATAATGTTGAAAGACGTGAAAGTGAATTTGTTGTTAGAAGTGTATGAAGAAGAGCAATAGCATTAGCATCTAATAAAGGCATGATTAATGGTGAATTATCCTAAAATATCATAGAAAATTAAAAGAACTATTATTGTTTACTAGTAAATAATAAATATATATATGAAAAAATCATTTCTCCAAATAAGATTTATAAATTATAATTGTAGTATTGTTTTATTTGATATAATAAATTCAAAAACAATAAAAAGAAAAAAAGAAGAGAAAAGAAATCAATCTACCTGGTATTTTTAATGTTTTTTTTTCGACGAAAACTTGATGGTAATAATCTAGAAATGAAGAAGTTTTACTCAAACACCATGTGTCTCTTGTCTATGAGTGTGTATATATTAGGAATGACAGAATAGTAGAATCAACAATAATTATCATAAAAAAAAGAAAAAAAAAGTGTTTAAGAAGAAAAGAATGAAGATTGTTCACCAAGATATTCGGTCAGTTTTACTCATTTTGTTTTTTTTATTCTTTTTTAGAAGTTTGTGTTGTTAATGATGGTGTTGTAGTAGTTGTTGTTGTACCACCTAATTGTTTTGCTTGTTTTTTCTTTTCAGCTTCAATCTCATTTTCTTTTTCAATTTCAGCAATATATTTTTCGACTTCGTCAGAGCTAAGTGTTTTTAATGGTTTATGTCGTACCATAACTGCAATTTCAACATTTTTTGATCCACTTTGTACAACTTCAAGTAAAGCACGAATACATAATTTAATTGATTCATGTGTTGATTCGTATATTGTTTCAGTATAAGCTTTTTCTAAATATTCACGAACAGTTTTGGCTTGTCGACCAATTGCATTAGCTTTCCATTCATGATAAGTACCACTTGGATCTGTTGAATAGAGACGTGGTGTACCATCATAATCGAAACCAACGATTAAAGTTGATAAACCAAATGGCCGGCGACCACGTCCTTGCGTATATTTTTGTTGTAAATCAGCAATATATCGAGTAATATATTCGATTGTTACAGGATCTTCAACATTAAGACGATGGGATTGACATTCAATACGAGCACGATGCATTAATACACGAGCATCAGCTGTAAGACCAGCAAAGGCCATTGCAACATGATCATCAAGTACGCAAATTTTACGAACCGTACTAAAAGAAAAATAATAAATAAATAAATAAATTATATATTAGAATTTAATTTTACCGATCTTCTTGTAAAACAGCAACAGCTTTCTTTTCAACACCTAAGACGACAATATTTTTACCACGAACACCAACAGCAGTTGATCCTTTCTTGACAGCTTCTTGTGCATATTCTACTTGAAAGAGACGTCCATCTGGAGAAAAAACTGTAATTGCTGTATCATATTCGCCTGCCATTTATTATGATTATTCGTTAATGTTATCTTAAAAATTAAAATTAAAATTAATTTATTGCAAATACAATTATTTTCAATGAGAATATAATCAAATAAACATATCCATACCCACATATACATATGTATATTACACACAATCAATTTCTGATGTCCAATGAGTCACTTATCGATGCATCAATAAGAAATTAGAAAGATTTTTTTCTACTTGACAACTAGTTCTTCATATAATATAATACAATCATTATGGATATTGCTTTATTATAATTATAACAATGTTTCTTGTTTTTTCTCAGCTATTTCGTTGACAAAACAAGCCAAAATATCGACAGAGGGCGCCTACCACAAGTCATACTTTTACAGTAATAATTGAAATTGTTTTACATACTGTTTAGACTTCTTTTCTATAATAGTAAAATGTAGATATAAAAGAATATGATCATTTTCTCCAAAGTATCCATTGTACCCAATTAATATCTCTTTCAACTACATACAATGTTTCATATAGTTAATTTTTTATAATATAGAAAATAATCAGAAATCCAGTCTTGCGCATGATTTATGAATATCACTAGAAAAGTAGAAGCCCGAATCAGCGATCCAATACTTAGTACAATACTTGAATGAGGTCGAGGAGAGTGGATTCTGGTGTCACATAGTGTTGTATTCACTCACACCTTCACTCACATCTACACGTACACCCACACCCACACCCACACGCACAAGTGTACCCATATCTACATCCACACCCACACCCATACCCACAGCAAATGGATTAGTATTGGTTGTTGGTGGATTGGGCAGTGGTGTTTATCTGATAGTGCTGAATTGTACAATCCATCAACAGGCACTTGGGCAACCACAGGAAGCATGAATGCCGCGCGAGCATATTACGCAGCATCTACATTATCAAATGGATCGATATTAGTTGCTGGTGGATCGAACGGTAGTAGTAATTATCTCAATAGTGCTGAATTGCACAATCCAATAACAGGTACTTGGACAACCACAGAAAACATGAATGTCGCACGAGAATTTCATACAGCATCCACATTAGCAGATGGAAAAGTATTAGTTATGGGTGGGGACAACGGTCCTGTTCTCAATAGTGCCGAGCTTTATTAATCAATATAGACAGAATGACATTTTGTTTTGTGAACTGAATCATAATTTTTTATATGTAATCAAACTATTTAATCATTCACATTTCTCATTAAACTGTCATTCACCAAATAATATATAAGTTGCAGTACTATTTCGAAGTCATATTGCATGGCAGTTTTTAAATAAGAGCTATAGCTGGTAAAAGATAGGTCATTATTTTAATAAGTGGGTAGATATTTTCATCAAAGAAGAGTGGATATACATACAGATGTAGAGAATATTAATTATTTGTTGTTCCCAATGACATCTATTCGAATAGTAACGTATGAGTATTAATCCTAAAGTAAATATTAGACTTGAATAATTGAATAATATGCTGAAATACCGTGAGAGTAAATGCAGGTAAGGGTTTGGGTGTGAAGATGATAGTGTCTGTAAACTGCAGTGTCTGTCGTCCAGCTACTCACACCACCCTTCCACAATGATATCACTATTATAACCTATAATATTTAAATTTGTTCGATTTAAAGTCCTTTAAATTTGAGAATAAAAGACTACTATGAATCGAACTCGAGTCTATGTCCGTGTTTAACAATGAAAATGTGACATTCAATCAACTTGTCTTATTGTTTATGACGACATAATTCTGAAGGTGGGTGTGGTTGTTTCCATCATCCCATACCCACACCCTTCCAACTAAATTATTTTATTCATTTTGGTTTTTTAATTTAAAACTAAAATTAATAAATATTTGTTTACTTTTCTTCTAAGAATAAAAAAAAATCATTTATTTTATGAGAAGAAATATTTTGATTCATTTTCATTGATTTTTGTTAAAGATTTTTCATCAACTAATGTTTTTTTATTTATTTTCAAAAATAAAAATCAAAACTTAATCACATTAAATCTCAAATATTTTTAATTTGAAATTTTTTCATATTTTTGGATTCGGTGATTGTCACAATCAGCAACATAAAGGTTTTCTTCATTATCAAATAATAAACCAATGGGAAAACTCAATTGATTTGATTCATTTCCTTGACTATTTCCACCAACAATAATTTCACCTTCTTTATCTCCTTCACACCAACGCATTACTCGATGATTCCAGGAATCTGCCACATAGATATGGCCCAAATGATCAACAATCACTCGCTGAGGACGATTCAATTGTTTGAGACTATTTCCTTCACCATTTCCACCAGCAATAATAACTCCTTGTTTTGCATCTTTTTTCCATTTCATCACACGATGATTCCCATTATCTGATATATAAAGAGAATAATCTTCATCAATAAAGATATAAGTGGGACAATTGAGTTGATTAAGATGATTTCCTTCACCATTTCCACCTGCAACCAATTCACCTCTTTTATCACGTTGTTTCCATCGTCTTACTTCATGATTCTCATGATCAGAAACATAAATAAATCCATTTTTATCAATTGTCAGACCCCAACATATAATATTTAAAATAATAATTTGTTGATTTTTATCAAAATATCGAAGTACTCGTCTGTTTCTCCAATCAGAAATAATAAAAGAATTATTTTCTTTGTCAAAAATTATATCTCTTGGAGAATACAATTGATTATTTTGATTTCCTTGTCCATTGCCACCTGCAATGATTTGACCAGTATTAGAATTCAAGTTCCATTTGACAATACGATGATTAAGTAAATCAGCAATATAAATTGATTTATCATTATCGATCAAGATTCCATTAGGACAATAGAGTTGGTTTAATTCCTGTCCTTTCCCGTTTCCTCCAGCAACAGTAATTGCAGATTGTTGAAATTTATTCTTTTTTGTTCGAATTTGTTCTAAAATAAAACATTTCCTTTTTATTTCAATGATTTAAATAAAATTCATTAAAAACTTCTTTTTTATTAATAAACTAAAATAATTCTTTTATTTAAGAATTCTAAACTAAAAAGTTAAACTTAACTTAAATTTATTCAACAACTTGAAAAAAGCTGCTTTTTGGGTGTAGGTGTGAGTGAAGATAAGAGATAGACTCTATACTTTCACCCACACCCTAGATATGATGTATTTTTAAACTTGTCTCGATCTTATACTTCTTCATTTCAACTTTTGAAAATTTTTTCTCTAAATCTTCAATTAATCAAATTCCTCAATAAGATATCATTAATCCCGTTGATAAAATTAATTTGTAATACAAAAAACTTGAAAAAATACTTCACTGAAGCTTTGTTTTCTCTTATGCTGAAATGAAATAATTGAATAAACATACCGGGTAACGAAATAACTGAAATTTTCTTGATAAATTCTTGTGAATCTTGTCGAAGAGAAATATTTGATGGTTGAAGAAATTCTTCTGTAATTTGTGTTAATTTTAATTGAAAATGATTTAAATCAATTTCATTAAATTCATTTTCTTGACGAATTTGTTTTAATTTTTGAGATAACTCACTAAACTTTTTTTCCATATCATTGATCGATTTTTGTTTTAATTTCATCAGTGTTTCTCGACATTGTTGTGCTGTTTGTTGAATTTTCTCAATTGAATTTTTTTCCCATTGATTAATTTGCTGAATTAAAGAAGAATTGTCTGGATTATGTTTTTGATGAATAATTGTTTGTTGAAATTGATCATGATCATTAATGATTTCCTCTAACTGTCTTTGAAGCATTTGTCGATGTTCTGTTAAATGTTGAAAACAAAAATCTTTTGAACATCCTCGACAAAGATATGTCGCATTCCCTTTATTACAGATATAACATTGTACTCTAATGTTTTCTGCTGCCATTGGTTGAAGAATTTGAAAAATAAATGAATATTTGTTCTCATTTTGTTTGGGTATTTATTTATACAAAGCAAAATGAGTCATGGTCAATAAATACAAGTAGGGAGAAAAAGAACGAAGAAAACATTTTTTCGATAGTTAAGAAATCTTCATCATGAAAATAATTTAATATTCATGGGTATTGAACGAAAACTGATTCTCTTTGAAGAAAATGAATCATGAGAATTTTATTGATCTTTCGTCTTTTATATGAATTAAAATACAAATAATATTGTAATTTTCTTTACGAAATTTTGAATCGGTGTCCTTAATCTATTTAATTCTCTTAAATACGATGATCAACGTTTTTCTTGAACTGCTCTCAAGGATGTTCCTTGAATGTGTTTAAATAAACGATTGATTTTAGATCAATCGACTTCAATTTGAAGAAAATAAAATGAAAAGGAAACTTATTTCGAAATGTTGAATTTCTCATTATTAATTGTTTTATTTGAAAGAATAAACTCGATGAAATTAGAGAAATATCTTTTTTCTTAAAAAAATCAATTTGGTGTAATTTGAAAGTTTCCATTCGACTTGATTATATATTTTCTCTTTTGAAACTAAAGACGAATGTTAATACCGTTATCAATATTTCGATAAAAAACTGTTCCTAAAGTACTCATAAATAATGAATTTTGAATATACATTCAAAATTACAGCGTGAAGTCGCGGAGAAAATGAGTATTTTACGCCTTTACACGATTGAAAAAAGATGGATATTCAAAAATATATGAGTTTAAATACTCATGATACCGCTCATTTAATACTGTTCAAAATGCAAGTTTCTCGTACCCATTAAAACGCTCGAATATTAATGATTTGATAAGTTTAGGCGCGTCTCCTTAAATAGAACTCATTAAATCACACATGTAAAGCGACAATATCTTTCTTAAATTCGCAAATGTAAAATTTTATGTAAGAAAACACTCATAATTCCTCCTATTTTAACGTTTACACGGTAAAATTTGTATTATCAGTTGCGGAAAAAATTGATGAAAAGAAAACATTTATTATTTATTCTATTTTGTCGTTTACACAGTAAAATTTTTATCATCGGTTACGGGAAAATTTATGAAAAAGAAAATTGAAAGTTTCAGTTACAGAACTTTCACAAGATGATTATTATCAGTGCAAAATCTGTTATTTATAATCTGAAGATAGAATTCATAACATATCAACTTTCTGAGCATTTAAACGTTTATGAACGAAAGTACGAGATTAAACGATAAAAAAGCAATTTTGTAAGCGTTTACACACCAGTTTCTATCAATTGAAAAAAAAATTGGTCGTATTAATATCCAAAAAATGAAATTATACACAATAATCTTAGTTTGTAATGCATTAGTCAGTATGCTGAACCACACAACATATAGAAAGGCTTGTTCATCATTATTCAGAATACGGTCTAGAAATGTGATCGTCATTTACTTTATTCTGTATGACTGAACGCCATTACATATAAAGAAAAAAAACAATTTCTTTTTTCTTCTCTTCATTTGATGGTGACGATTTCAATTTCATAAATAATTAAAGAAACTAAGCTAATATTTTCTCCTTGTTGTTACTCTACTCGTTTTGTGTATGTATACTAGTCATGATTGCAGTTATTTTTTCACACAAACCTGACTAACAATCTACAGCTCTTTTTTGTAGTGATTAAATATTGAACGAGAGAGTTGGAGAAAATAAAAAGAGAGAGAAACAGCAATGTTAGTAACGAGAATATTTCTAAAAAAAAGTTTAAAGATCAAGTTATAAAAGATGTTTTGGATATTTTTTGTTTTACTGGTATTTTCCACTGGTGGTTGTATTCTTATCAGTAAAATAGATAATAATATACTCATGGGTAATATATCTGAATCATTATGGAATATAACACAAAATCAATGTATATGTGAAATGATACAATCAAACGGAATCATATCGACATTAAACTATTTTTCAACAAATGAAACTTGTCAATTATTTTACACAAATTTTACTTCGATCTTAATTGAATTTGATCTCAATTCTACTTTGATATTTATGAATCAATCAGCAATATTCATAGCACTCAGTAAATATATGATGAATAATGCAAAAATTCCATAGTTTCGCTATCCAAGAAACTAGACATTTCAGGAAAAATTTCGTAAGATTTCTTTTTCCAGTGAAAACCCCACCTTATTTAGTTTAGCGAGTTAATCGTTAGAGAAGAATGTTAATATTATATAGATTCGCCATTCAAATGCATAGTGTCAACCCCGCCTTTAGATTGATACTCACATTCATCAATCCAGACGAGTTTTTAATCGATGAGAAGATTCGTTTATTTATTGTAAACGTTCGGATTAATGGCTAAGTCAGTTACTAATTATTATTTAGAGTTGGTGATATGTCACAGTGATTAAATAATGCCACCGAAGCCTCGTAATAAATTTAGAATTACTAGTTAACACACTCAATTTCCAAAAATCATCGAGAAACGATACTTTTTGATAATGTTGACCTTCCATATTAACTAGTATGTACTAGACTATTTTCCAAAAGTCGTAGGTATTTATATTGAACGAGAAGTGAGTAATTTATGTGATATGTACCTTTAATTATCGTAGTATATAAGAATGGTATTCGATAGTAGTTTGAAAGGGATATCGGTACAACATTATCTCAATGTTGCCATTTGGCAGTATCCGGCCGGAAAGAGTTGAATAAAAATAAAATATGCTAAGAAAAGAATCAACATGCAAATCTTATATGACTCAATCTACATAGTTCGAAAAGCCTCTTTATTATTAAACTTATTAAGAAAAGTAAATTGAGTTGTCAAAACTATTTTAATTGAGATATAGTTAAAATAAATATCGCAGAATTATAATCCTAATGAAAATCATTTAAATATTGATTACTAGATGATTAATAATCATATCAAACTTGTATCTTTAATTTCAATATACAATGCTTTATAAAAATTGAATAGTCTATTGAATAAAATTTTGCAACACTAAAAGAACACAAATTATTTATGTTCTCTAATTTTTTTCAAATAGCATCATCATCGATCACTTTAACTACTACACTTTCACCTAGCAATACTACAATGATAACAACAGAACCTATCATAGGTAAGAATATTTTATTCTTTTTCCTATTTTTTTTACAATAATATGTATTTATAGATACAACAGAACCTTCTTATGAATGCGGTAACATGACAGTTCTTATCGGAACCGATTTAGTTTCTGGATATCTGGACTTTCGTCAAGTTCAAAGTTTTTCTGAATGTTGTACATGGTGTCAATCTAATAGTAGTTGTGTTTCGTTTACATGGGATATGCCTACAGGCGTAGGATCTATTGCATGGTGTTATATAAGAGACCATATTCCATCTCCTTCTGTTAATCCAGTTGTCATTAGTGCACGTTACTAAAATAATTCGTAATTGAAATAATACAATATAAAATAAAGTTAAATAATGAGTAGATTAGATTAAATGTTTACGCTTTATGTAAGACTGGGTGTGGGTGTGTGGTGAGAGAAGAGATATCCACACCCGGCAGCCTTACTCACCCACCCACTCTCATACACCCTGATATGAAATACTACGTAATTATTTTGTTGCTATTAAATTGATAATTTTTATTTTCTAACATTAAATTTTGTCACCGAGACACAGTTATTTCATTACAAATAAATTGAAGTTTTTACGAGACATGACTTAAAAGAAAAGCATTGTGCAAAAAAAAAGGAACAAAATTATGTTAACTACAGTATACAACAAGTTGCATTATAAAAAAAGGCAGGAAAAAAATTGTATTAGCTGATACATATTTGTGCATAATTCGATAAAATATGTCATGGATTTTCAAACAACTTTATGTTCATCACTGGCCTTATGATTAAATTCATAATCAAGATGAACAAATGCCTAAATCAAAAGACAATTTTGTTTTTGTAAGTAAAAAAGCTATAAAAGAAATCATTTTTTTGCTACATACTCGTTCCACTTCAGGAATACGTTCAATTTTCTTTTGTAATTGTTCACCAATATCATGTGCTTCTCTCAGCGACATATTTTCAGGGAGAACAATATCAACCTTAGATAATCAATAGAATAAAAATAATCTAATCTTATTAAAATAACAAACTTCGACAAGAAAATGTGTACCAAAATGAAATGCTCGTACAGTATCAATTTTTAATATTAGAGGTGAATGATGAAATGTAATCCATGTTATTTGTTGAAGAAATTCAGGTTTTGCTGTATGTCCACTTAAACGTTTGACTTGTTCTATATAAATATAATTATTCTGAAATTATTATGAAATTTTTTTTATAGAATTTACGATTTGCTTGACGAATCCAAGTAATTAATATATATATTGAAATAAGAATGGCACCAATTGAATCTGCTAGTACTAACCATATCGGTAAAAATTTATGATTCTTTCTTGCGTGAAAACCTTGAAAAGATATGAGAATTAAATTGAATTAATAAAATAAATCTATGTCTTACTTATAATACCACATATAAGTGCAACAGTATTTGAAAATACATCATTTCGATGATCTTGTGACAATGCATTTAATGTTGCACTACTTTCACGAGAACATAAGAAGAAAAGCATTAGTTTAAGTACTATAAATACGAAAAATATTAATCATATGTCATATATAATTTAATTAAAAAATTAATTACCAATAGTGGTACACATAATAGCTATTGGATATGCTGTCATGTTAACTGGATGAACATATTCAGAGCTATTTGATGGATATTTTTTCATCATTTGAATATCCTCAATTGTTGTTTGTAATGATTCTGATATAACTTGAATACTTGCTGAACACATTATCACAGAAAGAATAACAATAGATATGGGTTCAAGACGTGTTCGACCTAAAGAAATTCATGAATCAAATTTTGTCAATTTTGTTTTTTACCTTGTGGATACAAAATTGGATCACGTCGTTTAATGGCACGTGTAGCCCAAAACAGAATGATACTTGAAGTTAAATCAACACCACTATCGACTACTGATGATATAACTGATAGAGAATGCGAAATAATTGCAGCAACAATTTTTATTCCGAGAAGACACTAGAATATGGACAAATATTAAGATTATCTTTTCTATTAGTTCTATGAATTTATTTTAGATTTTTCTATTTCCTTTAGATAACTTGAAATATTCAATTTTCAAACCCGTATGAAAATAGACAAAGTTCTTCATGCTATCTAATTTAATTTTTTTTAAATATGTTAATGTTATGTAGAATTGATTAAATATTAATCCCTTTACTATTTATAATATAACTTTACCTAATCAATAGTGACATTTTCTAAAGTACAAAATAGTTATTGACGAAAAAAAACAAATTCATAAATGATTTTCTACTTTTATTAATCAAGTAAAAAAGGATCTTTATATTAATACTTACAATATTAACCAATAATGATAATTTTGTATAAAGACTAATACGTTTTTTCCTTTTTTTTGGATCCACTTTGGTAGTCTTAGTTTTTGTTTCACTAGTTTCTTCATCATCTTCTTCTTCGTTATCACTATCCTTAGTTGAATGAAGTCGATATACACGTTCAAATGTTGAAATAAGATCATCCTGTTTCTTATAAAAATTCCTTTAAAAATAATAGGATTATTAAGACAAATTATTCTTATTTTCTATTCATACCGAACTTGTTTTGGTAATTTTGCATCTTCAACTCGTTTACCACGACGACGAGCTGTCATTTCTTCCATAGAAAACATCGGAGGAATAGCTATTCAAAAGCAAAACATCGAAATTTTTAAATAAATTAAAATAAATAATTATCAAACGTTTTCCTGCATTGCTTTCACTGCCTACACGATCGACACTTCTCCGATGTAAAGTTGCTACAATAAATAAAACAATAAAAATTTTTATTTGAATTTCATTCTTTTTTATTTGTTATTCAAAACTATTGTCAAACAAAACCACTAATCATGCAGTAACAAAAATCAAAACAAAAATTATATATAAAAGAAAGACATAAATACAGAAGCCACCATATAAATATATTGTTTAACTATGAGAAAACTTACAAGATAAAGATGCTGGTAAAAGTGCACTGTAAATAAATATATTTAAAAACAATCACCATGTTAATAATTAAAAAAAATTATAGATATATTTAACTCCGAAATAAATGGCATAACCGTGAACATATATTATACTAAATAATATAATTGATTCTTTTTACTATTTTATAAATAGTTTAAGTATATATATAATACTTGAAAACTGAATATTCATTTCTTATCAAATAATCAATAAATTAGTATAATTATATATTCAATCAACACGTACTTATTTTCTGAGCATCCAGAATCAATTTGTGTTGAAGCAAGCATTTGCCCGTGTTCCATCGTCAGTACAGAATCAAATTGTGTTTTTTTCTTTACCGATACAAAAAAACAAATATCAAAAAAATAAAAATGTTCTTAAAGAACAATTATGATTATTTATTCGAAGTAGCCAATCATTATGATTGCATCCGTATGGGTATTTTATGGAAATATTTCTTGTTCATTATCCATTCACAATTCTCAGTCATCTCTATTACTGCTCATAGAATAGTATAGAAAAATAAAATGCAACGTCCACCTATACCAACACCAAATCGTAATCGTGTACGTCCTCAACAAACTCCAACATCTCATCAACGTGGTCTTGTTCGATTTAGTACACCGAAAGCATCACCACGTCGTTCACCAGCTACACAAATTTTGCCATCAAATAATGGTGCTATTTGGGACACATATGGTCTTGATGAAAATTCTTTAACAATACGTTTTCTTTATTCCAATTTACTTTTACTTGGTATTGAATGTTCATCAATATTTAGTCGTTATCGTACTGGACAACAACAACAACAGATATCAATTGATGAATTATCAAATTCAACTGAACTTATTCGTCTTACTACACATTTTCTTCTCTTAACGTATTTAAATGATATACAACAAGCTCAATATTTACGTGATACAACACATTGTTTTCCACCAATGGCTATTGATAAACAACAAGAATTTAATCGAATTGTTAAACAACATTTTAAAACCTTGGTTAGAAAATATTATTCAATAAATAATAAAAGAAATATTGTTATTTTAGTCTGATAATTATCAACAATATCCATGGCCACAATTAATTCCTGTTCCATCATGTTCACCACGTTATTTTATTTGTTTATTTTATTTATCTCAATTATGTTTAATACGACGTTTAGAACCATTCGATATTCAAGAACGTTTTTTAACAAATGAAAATTTTCAAAATATGGATTTAACAAAAGAACGTTCGAAACGACAAATTCGTATGATTAAAGCTGATACGCAACGACATTATATGATGTTTTTTAGTAAAATAGCAAATGAAAAACGTGAACGTATTGAACATGAGAAAACTAAAAATGAATTAGATGAACGTATCTATAAACTGATTGATTATTTAGAAAAAATTAGACAAAAAACAGAAATTATTGATGGTAAGAAAGAATATCTTTTCTACATACGCTCTTGAATGAATCTTTATATCTTTTTAGGTTCATTTGATCAATCACAAATTATTGATGAAAATCAATTTGAATTTTTTTCAAACTTAGTTCGGGATCTTCATACAAAAATAAATTCAGATATTTATAATAAATTAGAATGGTTTACTAAACATGGTTTATCAACATCATTACCATCAATGGGTGTTGATATTGGTTTAATACCAAATACATGTCAACAGATACATGATATTGTTAATAAACAAGAAAATAGTAAATTATTCTATTAAAAAATATAAATTAATTAGAATAATTTAATTTTTTTGTAGTTTCAAGTCGAATAAGTCGTCTATATCCAAAATTTAGTGAAACACCATCATCATCATCTACTTCTGCAAATATTACTCTTAGTGAATTTATGCAAGCAGCAAATATATGTCTTGAAAAACGTCTTGCTTCTCATTCATTATCTGATGAAAATTTTGCAAAATTAAAATTAGCACTTGAACAAATGCATACAACAAATGAACGAACTGAACAATTACATAAAACATTAGATCATTTAGAACATTTACCTAAACATATAAATCGTTGTTATAATGATCAGCAAGAACAAAAAACACCATTTGATCATATTGCAACAAAATTTTATCTATCAGTTGATTGTGGACAACAAGCAAGAGAAACATTTCGTGATCAAATGAGTAAACAAACACCAAATTCATTTGTTACTTGTTGTAATACAATTGCAACAATAAGTGCTGATGATTCAAATAGTGATTCTATGAATAATGATACAACAATTATTCGTTGTCAAAAATCAGTCTTAGCACCATTATCAACAGCTACTGATGACGGAATGTTAAAAGGACTTGAATGTCTTTTACTTAGTGAACCAGTTTCAATGCCAATAACAACAACAACAACAACAATAGCAGATGAGGATGAATCATTTCTTACACTTGAACAAGAATGTAAAATGGATTCAGAAAGTTTTATGAATCGTTCTCGACGAAAAACAACTGTAGAAACAAATGTAGCTGCAGTTAATATGGATGATAAAATGGAAGAAGAAGATTATTTCGAAAAAGAAAATGTCATACCCATTCAACAACAGATCAATAATATTCAATTTGACAAGCTTGATGATGATACTAAATTTATTTCTCCTATTATGTCTGTACCTCTTGCACAGTAAGAACTTTTAATGCGTATTATTTCATATTTATTTTATCATATATTTAGACAAGAACCTATCATGCCTAAATTACTCGAACAAATTGATACAATTGATCCTTATTAAAATTAAACTGAAGAATATTTTCATATATTGTATACATTTCTTTTTCTCACTCAGATATCATGTCAGATTCAACTTTCTTCCTTATTTTTTTACCTCTAGTCAAAACTCTGCACTATTTTTCTAATCAACAAATCTCTTAAGTCCGATAACGACAATGATTTATCTTCTATTCTTTTGATATGTGATCTCTTATTTTTCTATCTCTACAATTATAAATAAATAAATGTTACTTTTGACAATAGTTTATCAAAATAAAAATGTATATTATGATTTCAATGATACAGAGAAATATTTATAATCATTCGAAAGATTCTTAAGATATAACTAGACATACACCAAACTCAAACTTGTTAAAAAATTTCCAACAAAGAATTTAAGCTAATAAATTAAACAGAAGAAAAAGGCGCAGAATAGTTTCCGTTTATTTCCTATTTTCTTACAAAATCATAAAATAATTTATGTTAAAGAAATCGAATGAAAATATTTCTAGTAATGAACAAATATTCGAGAATGAAAAAGAAAAACTGATTACAAATTCACATAAAAATCGTTCATTTATTAATAATATTCTTAAAAGTAATGATGAACATGCAATAAAAAAATTATTTGAAGAATATTTTTATCTTCATGCTAAAAATAATAATCATGATCGAATAACATGGGATGAACTTCGTTTTATTATTAATGAAATTTTACAACGAAATAATGATGAATTGATATTGAGTGAAGCATCAAAACTATTCTATCAAATGTATCAATTACAATATAATAGTACAGTATCATCGAAAAATGAAATGAAACAACTATCTCCAAAAAGAATCAAAAGTGAACAAGAATTATTAAAATCAAAGAACGAAAATAAGAAATGATCAAATTATATATTTTCGTTCGTGTATAGTTTTCTCATAAAAGTCGAATTAAATAATATGTATTCATTTTGATACAAAAAATAGAATGTAGTACCATTTCATGCTTGATAGATTATCTTATAAATATTGTAAATGACAAAAATGAACACAAATTTTAAATAAAAACAAAAGAGTTCAATGAACAAAATAAATGACTTTATGGTAATGAAATATTATCATTATTCAGCTAGTGAGTGGCATCTATCGATGCAAAAGTTTGTTGGATGTTTGTATTACAAATGTCAAAAGTGGAAGAGAACTCGTAGTAAAATTTAAGGAATTTCCGAGTTGAGAATAATATAAAGATTTAATCGATATTATATATTTTATATTAATTATTGTTTTTGGATCAACAATGTCTACTACAATTCATAATTATCCATTTAATCCATGTTGTTTTGAAGATTTACCCGATGAAATTTTATTATCAATTTGTAGTTATCTATCTCAAGTTAATATTCTTGATAGTTTATTAAATTTAAATAAACGTTTAAATAAAACTATAATTTCATATCGTGAAAGAATTTTTCTATCACATTTATCTTATAAAGATTTTTATCATTTAATGAACGATTATTTACCACATTTATCACCAAATGTTCATTATTTATATATAAATAATTGTGGAATGTTAAATACAGGAAAAATTTTCGAACAAAAATTTGATAAAATCGATCGGCAATTTCCATTACTTCGTGAACTTGTTTTTAATCAAATTGATATTGAAACATTAGAAAATCTATCATGGCGTTTTAATACAATGAATTGTTTAAGTCAATTGAATATTGATATTGCAGATAACCGTATATCAACATTACCAGTACAATTTGATGAATTTTTATGTGGAAAATTATTTTCGGTATCAAATTCATTCCAAAGTTTAATATTAAATTTAAATCAAACTCGATTTAGTCTTCAATCAATCAATCATAAATGTTTAAATATTCGTCATTTAACAATATCTGTTAAATGTCTCAATGATTTATTAATTATATTTGATAATTTTTCAAATATTGAACAGTTAAATATTACAATTGGTTGTAATTCTCTTTCTAATAATGATACATATTCATATGAACAACTTTGGTGGAAAATACCTTCTTTAACGAAATTTAATCTTTCTATTAAAGAAAAAGAATTAACTTCACACGATAATGTTATATCAAGTGAAATAATAATGAAAATAATTCAAAATATTTATCAATTAGTACATGTTAAATTTACACTTGATATTACATTCCAGTTCGATCCTCAATTTGATATAACAAAAGATATTTATAAAAATAAATATTTTCCATATGCTAATGGGTCATTATGGGAACAAGCTTTACAACGAAATGATAATCGTTCGATACATTTTGAATTATATATTGAAATTAATGGACTTCCGTCGCCTCTTTCCAGACGAGTGTCGAACTCAGCTATGTTTCAAGTGGATAAAACTAATGGTAAGACAAATTATTTACATTTTTAAATATTAGGATGTAGGTTGCAGTATGATTAGATGTACCCACACCCGTATCATAGAACGGTGAAGATTCATAAAAATTGACAATAAAAACTTTTCTAGTTTAATAAATAAAAACTTGAATAATTTTACTTTAGATGTGAGTCTTAATTCTTTACTGGCAACAACATATTCTAGTTCATATTGGTTACAAAAGAATATTACAATTCAATGTTTTTCTATAACTTCTCAACATGTATCAATTTATACATTACCTATTACAGATTCTTCTTTATCGACAACAACTGATATGATTGAACAAATAATTACAGCGACAACTCCTCCATCATATTTATATATTAAAAATCTTTCTTTAGATTCCAGTATTGATTATTATTATTCGTCAAAGTTATTAATAACAAAACTATTTACTAGATTTCCTTATTTAACTTATCTCAAAATTAATGGACAACTTCTTTTACCTTCCAGTATAAGTACATGTTCAAATCATTTACGTTCTCTATCACTTTCTAATTATTCATTTTCTTCATGCTGTGAATTACTTAATTATTTACCTAAAGTAATATCACTTACACTACCGAATTTAGATGATACAATCATAAGCAAAAATACTCGCATGAAGCCGATATTATCGATTACTCGATTAAAATTGACTACTTCTTTGTGTAGTGTAATTAATTTGATTCATTTATCTGAATATTTTCCAAATGTTAAAGAATTTTATATGACAATTACTAATAAATTAAATCAACACTTACGGAATTCTGATGAGTGTGAAGAAGTAAAATATGTTTTACAAAGATTTAAATATTTACGTTTTGTGGAAGTTATATTACCAATAAAACAAACTGCCGATTTAGTATTGAATTGGATTAGAATGTTGGATACAAATGAAACAATATGTGAAAATAATGCAGCAAGTGGTTTTATTATAGTAAAAACATGGTTAAAAAATTAAATAATGAATTATAACAACTTTTATTAACCTATTGTTACAGTTACTTTTTTATTTTTATTCCTGGAAGATTTCGATCATATATAAATAGTTGTCTGTTTGATTTTACAAACCATATTTTCATTATTAAATATATATAATCATTCCATATTTCATTGAGTGCATTAAATGATTTACCTACTATGTTTTGATACAGATAAATATCTCCCCTTCTGTGAAAACCGATTTCAATCCAGATGCATCCAAATTGGTTGAAATTTTCAGCTGTATAACATGATGTTTGAGAGAGATATTTATTAAAAAAGGATAAAAATGACTCTTCGGCCCTGATGAACTTACCTTTTCGGCGAAGAAAAAGGTGAGTGTGATTCAAAAGTATCAGTTGAGAAAAAATAGTTAGTATATTTAATATACAATTAAATAGGTTATTTTCTCTTTTTATAATGCCCATTTGTTGTGTACAATTTATTCCTAATGCTAAAAATAATATCCATGATCGGATATCATATTACTATAATATATGTATCTAGACGATACAGTTCGCTAATAGTAAATGAGCATACTATTCCGAAACGAGTTTCTTAGTATCTTATTTGGCATTAACAATATTCTGAAAAAAAATAAAGGTTAATAAATATTAATTGTAACAAACAATAACATTATCCCATCAGAGTTCACATAATTAATATCGTTGACGAACTTGAATAGAAAAATTAGCAAATTATCAAAGACATTAGATACTTATTGTATAAAAGACATAGTGGCAATGAGTCATAATCAAATTAAAAAATAAAATGTGATACTATCAGCATGATTTTTTTTATTCTTAGAAAAATATTTCCTCTTAAATCGTTTCAAAGTTTCTTACATTTTAATAACTACCAGTTTGTAAGAAGATTACGAAATGACAATCATAAACTAGTATGAAAATGTTGTCGTAACTATACAGACAACTATGGCGTTCATCATCAGAAAGATCAATAATAATTTGATTAATTGTTCTCTCTTGAACTATATCTAATTGAAGAATATTGATAAAAGTCAGTCGTAGTTGAGTCTAAATGATACTTGACATAGCCACTTCATATGTAATTGAATCAAATCATACAGATAGAGATTGTACATATATATGTTGCGCAAATTTCTGTTTTTTCTATGTGCGGGATAATAATGATACGAAAAAGATCATAATATCAGCAGTTTCTCATTTGTTGTTAGAATTCATTTGTAACGAAAAAACTTTTCGATTTTTTATGATTAATAACTAATCTCAAAAATATATTATTGTCAAGTATTTGATCAAATCAAAACAATTCTATATTGCCTATAATCTGCATTAATAATATAAAATAATGCATAATTAGATTATCTTTGATAGATATGATTATATATATATATATATGCATGTATGTATGTATGAAATCATGTATTTCAAAAGCAAAGAAATAAATGATAGACAATGTTAAACCATGTCGTCTACCTGATTTATCTGGCTTAGTTTCATAAAAAAATAGTAAACAACAACAATTATCACTGTATACATACAACAAAATTGCTGAAAAATTAAAAAGAACAAACAAACAAAAAATTATACATCATGACTTCGTCGAAAGAAAACATTAGATGGTTTGAGTAGTGTTTTTGGTTTGTCTGGTTCTCGAACAACATTCATACTAGTTAATCGAGTCGACGTAGAACCACTTGAAATACTATCATCAATATAAGGTAATTCATGTTCACTTCTTTTTCTAGCTGTTAAATATGTAGTTGCATAAGGTGATGGACCTTTTATACTCGATTGAAATAGAACAGGAAATGGAGGTGGCGGAGGAGGAGGAGGAAGAGGAGGAGAATGAGATGGTACCGAAGGAGAAGATAATGTTGATAATAGTGTTGTATCTGACTCTAGATGAAAGTCTACATTTTTATAACGAGGTGTTGTCGCTGTAGAATCAGGTTGTATTTCCGATGTGCGACGAATATCTTTTAATAGTGGTGTTATGGAACTACGTAAACGTATTTGTCCATTAGTAGTATTCAACAAAATAGAAGAAGAATCAGTTTGTTTTGATTCCGTTGGTTCACTATCTGTTTGATCTAATTGTAATTTCGAATTTGTATTTGATTCAATAAATACTTTTCCATGTCGAGGATTAGGTATTGGTGGAATATCACTTACAATTGTTTGATTTGTATTTTCATCATTTTCATTGTCATCATTTTGTTTTTTATTTTCATCTTCTCTCGTATTATCATCATCATCAAATTTCTCCATTGATATTGGTTTAAATAAAGGTTCACGACCAATTGTATGTTTATCTAGTGAGTCTTGAAATACATTGTAAAGTTCTAATAAAATTTTTCTACAAACATAATCACTAACATTCGATGTAACTAAATGTAACATAAATGTTCCATCACCTTGTAAATATTTATAAACAAATTGACGTTTTAAATCATCTGTTATTTTAGGATTTTCATTTAGTAAAAAATGAAACTTAAGACGTCGTTCAAGATAATGAAAATTACGAGAGGATTTCAAACGATAACACCAAATGAAAATAGATACAAGATTAAAACAAGAAAGTATTGCTAACCAAAAATATAGATATGTAAATATTTGTTGATTAAATAAATTAAATGGTAATACACATTGAACTGTATAACGATGAGATTCTTTTGGATGATTTGGTTCACGAATAGTAAAATCACATAAAACCTGAATAGAGAAGGAAAAAAAAGAAATTAGTTTAGAGATGAAATAATTCTATGCATTGAAGCATGCTTAGAATTGACATCTTTTCCGTTGTTCGATTCAAAAGCCTTTTCCTCAATTAACCTTTCCTTTATTGTATTGTTCTGCTTAGTAAAGCGTACATAAAAACTAATTTTTTTTTAAACCTTCGTGCATCAGATAATCATATTTCCCTTCTTATTATAGAACATAATAGCATAGATATATGACTTTTACCAAAAAAAAAAGAAAACTTTCTTTTAAAGCTTATCTATCTTCTTTGTTTAAAATATCATGGAACATAAATATTTATTCTTTTATAAAATATTAATTAAAACATACCACTTTAGGAAAATATTCATTTCCTGCAGTTAGTAGACCAATATTTTGTGTCCAATATCGATAGATAAGTTCAATACCATAAAACCAATAATTTCTTCCTAATAATACATTTAATAAGAAAATTTGTCCAATTGAATTAAATAAATAAAGAAATTTAATGAGTAAATAACTTCTTATTAAATAATTGCCAGTATATCTACCCATAGGAAAAATAAAACGACGTACAATACGAATTAATTTAGCTATTCGTGTTCGCGGAGATTTTCTTGAATAAAGTGTCGTTAAACGATATGTATTGGAACAATAACCATCTATCCAATTTGTTAAATATGCAAGTAATTTTATTTTATCATCATGTCGTATATTTGATGAACGATATGTTTGTGCTGCTTCGATTAAATCTGTTAAATCTACACCACTACGAAGACTTAAACCACGCCAAAATTTATGTGGAATATAAAATAGAATAGCCATTAATAGAAGAATAAATGGTGTCCATTGATAATATTTAAGTTCATGATCATGACGTTGTGAATAATCATCTGGTAAAGTTTCATGCATATCAAATGAATATGTATTTGTTATAAAACATATTTGATTAACATATTGTTCATAGCCACCAGTAAATTGAGCAGGAACCTTTAAAAAGAACAAAAAATATTAATTTTTTTTTGTACTGAAAGAAAAACACAATACAAACCCAGCATTTAATTTGATTATCACTGAATTGTCGATTAGTAACAATAATAGCGAATACAATTAATATTGCTACTGTATGTGAATAATTCAAACGATCAAATAAATCATCATCAAATTTATTGTATGCAACTATTTCAGGTAAACGACGTATTAAACAGAGTATATCCATATACAAATAATTAATTAATCAAAAAATTAATGAATCGAATAACAATCATTGATTACTAGAAGAAGAAGAAATCTTTGATTAAATAGGAAATAAATAAATAAATGATTGATCATTATTAGAAAAAGATATGTACATTTGTTCATGTCTAAACATTAGGAAACGACTACAGATAACTAAGCTGCATGCTAATCTTCTAGTGTTCTCATGTAATCTTTAGTAAAAAGTGACAGTTGATTGCATCATAGACAAGGGAAAAAGAAGGATTTAAAGATTTCTTTTTCCCTTTTTTTTTTATTGAGGCGACAGCAGACAATAATCAATCGATCAAGTGTGACAGGCTTAACATAGCATAGCTTGATATGACTTGATAGCTATTCCATCGTCAAGATTACATCATACATACCATTCACAATAATATGTGCCTTATCTCGTTCTTCTTCAGGGAGGAAAAAAAAATATTCGAGACATTGGATATAACCTACAAGACACAGGTGCTACTTACTGTATTATTGACATTTTTAGTTGATATTAATATAATCTTTCATAAAGTTTTAAATAGAGATGCAAGGCCAATGATCAGATTGACGCGTCTTGGTGATTTTTATACATAACTATTCACCATCCGGTCATCCCTGCATTGTAGACGACAGGCAATTATAGTGTATCATTATCATTATAGACAAAATAAAAGAATGTATTGCGGCAACTAGATGCAAGTCTTTTATCGGCATTGCCCCTATTCTTTTTTTTCTTCTCTTTTGCCTCTTTTCTTGCCGATGGGATGATTGACCAGTTGGAGAAACAGAAGTTGTAGCAGATTGGTTGTTATGTTGCAGGGTATATCAATACTAATAAAAGTCCTGTAGCCTTCTCTATGTTTCTTTTTGCATAGACTAGTAGCGGCAGTCGTTCTCTTTTTTTTCTCTCTCTCTTTCTCTTTCTTTTTCACATAATGAGAAACGACCGGACACACGCAATCCTTGCAAGATGATGGCGACGGAATGGAACAATTATTGAGTTGAACGACGATGGCGATCCAAATTAGTTTTGTAGATGAATGTCACTACTACTAGTCATTTTCTTAATCAGTGCACATACATACATATATTTATATATAAATACAAACATAAGGATAGATCACATCAATATGAAGTTCAATATGACCTGTATATGTTGAGTTTTTCTTAAGAACATAAAAGAGAAAAAGAAGGAAAAGTAAAATAAAGAAGGAACAAGCAAAAGAAAGCAAGAAAAAGAAGATGATGAATAAGATGCAAGAGCTTTTCCTCCTCCTTCTTTTACTAACATACAATGTTACTTCTGTCTGAGTGCTACGGAAAAGATTAGCATGAGAGAAAAAATAGTATGTATGATGGACGTGAATATATTGTATGTTGAGGTTCACACACACTGAATAATTACTTTTTTTTTTCTTTAGCCTACTTTTTTTTGTCGCCCTCTGTCCATCTATATAGATTGTAATTAGGGACTATCGAGATCTGCCTTTTATTTTCACGAGTTGTATATTTTTTCAATTAAATATATGTAATCGTTGACCTTGTTTCTGCAATAAACCTTGAACTGTGTCATACAAATATATATATTCTGCTACTTCGTTTCTTTACTCTTTTCGTCAATTGTTACTAAAATGATCGATGTAATATATATTAGTCTCTTTTATTGCGAAAAGATCTTCTTCTGTTGTTCTTTTCTTATTAATAAATTCTTCTGTTAAGTACTCATAATTTCATCATTCTTATGTCTTTGTCATTTTTACAGATATCATTCAGAATTAAATAGTTTTATATGAGTTCGCATGTCTACATATATATATAAGAAAATGTTGTTAATGATGCTAACAAAAATAATATTTTGTTTTAATACTAACAACATTTACTCAAACATATTTATTATCAAATATAATTTATGAACAATCGAATTAATTTGAAATAAAAGACTCAAAAAAGAATCTGATTAAATATATATATATATTAGATAATTTTGTCTATATACTTGAATGAATAAATAAATAGAATTCATTATTATATATGTATATCTATGAAAGGAATAAAAAAGTAATTTACATTTTAAATGAATAGAGTTATTTTATATGTCAATGATCTATGAAGGCATTGGAGCGAAACAATAAACATGAATTATGAATTAGATAAGAAAGAATTATTTGTACAATAAATTGGTTTCTATTTTGAATTCTTTTTTTTTTTAAGTTAAGAATTTATTTGATTATGTATTATTATAAAATAAATCATGATCGATTTTATCTCTTGAACAATGCCAAATAAAGTAACAAAAAAAAAGTATAAATTAGATTTAGAAAAATATGATAGTATTTATTTATTTGACATTTACTGCCAATAATAGCAGGAAGAGTTCACGCTGTTATTTATAGTCAAGAATATTCTTGAATAGACTCGCAATGTTTATACAGTCAAACTATTAATTTACACTGTTTCTTGAATAGTATAGAAATCGAGACTTGAGTTATCAGTGACGTTTAATTTAATGATAAGATCTATATTAATTTCTTATAAAAAAAAAAGATCCATCGATAAAATGCAAAAGAGCACATAACTGATCAAAGAAATCATCTAATCAATTAATAACATAGAACAACATTTGAGTAGTATAGAAGAAGAAAAAATGAAGAGATTTTTATATGAACGTGTCTAATAACAAGTATGGCATATATTAAGAATATTAATAAAATTAAAACATTCTCTTTTACTATATATCTTAATATTATTACGCGTAAACGAACTATTTTAATATACGTCATGCATAAAACCATAAATAGAAGTTTCCTATTAAATGAATTAAAATGTTATAAAAATATATAAATTATTTTACTAAGACATGTTTATTTATACAAGCATAAGTGCACTAATTACTGCATGTTAATGTCATGATAGATGTATGAATCAATGTATAATAAAAAAATAAATAAGTTTAAAATATAAACATTGATAAGAGAGATTTTAATTATAAATGAAATAAACAAAAGTTTTATTTTTTTATGACAACTGATGACTTAGATATTTGAATAATATTGTTTTAAGTTCATAGACGAGAATATTGTGTTTTTTTTCCAGATAATTCGTGACGAGATTACAAAAAACCGTTTCCTCTATTTTTGATAGAAGAATAATAAATAGATTTCTATATTATTCTATTTCCATAGTTGGTAAACAATTCATTCGATAAATATTTCTTTTCGGAGATATTTCTGAAAATTATTTTTCTTCCAGATGTCAACAAAATTTATTAAATAAAAATTTAGTTTAATACTATGAGTAAGTTAATTTATATAGGAAAGTATTATTTTTGACTGGTATATGTATAAACAACGTTTGTGTATGTAATTTCCTGTCGAATGTATATTGAGCGTTATAATCAAGAAAGAAAAATATGGGTTATAGAATAAACATTATCATAGTCATGATCATCATTGCATATGTTGATCATTATCTTGATTTGATTTTTCTTATCTTATGCAGAAGGTTCCTTAAATGATAAATTGCTTTTTCTATATATATATAAATCTAATTGTATGCAATTTAATACGTTCATTGCAGAGATCATAATTTTTAACAAAACTAAAAGTCCTTCGAGATTTTATATTGTCATGTTTTAAGTGCTAAAATGCATCGTGTCATAGAAAAAAACTATATATATATATATCAAATATAAGATAAAATATGTTTCTATCCTTTCATTATATTAAGAAAATAACACTTAAAACTACACTTTTGCATATTTTTTTCTATGAAATATTATATTTTAGCAGTTGGAAATTAATGTTAAAATGTTTGCAAAAATAATATAGTCGTAAGTATTTTGTTTAGTATAGAACACAACATTGCAGTCTGATTCTTTGGTGTGTGTGTGCTAGTTTCCAGTCATATAAATATTTATATGTAGATATACCTGAAACATGTCATTTCTAATGAATTTAAAATTAAATATCAAGTAGATATTAGGAAATATAATTTAGATAGAAGTATATGAAAAATGGCATGAATTCATTTTTTTTGTTATTTCAAACCGGATGACTCTTATTTATTTTTGTCTAAATAAAACATCAAAGCTAACGTTTAATACGGAAGAGAATTAAAATGGTTTAGGGTTTCCTTTATTTTCAAAAAGATATAATTTGTTCCATTAAGGCCGTTTTAACAAACGATAAAGGAATTCTTCTTGACAAGAGAGAAACAAATAATGCCTAGATGCACGTTATAACACTATTTTTATAATTATAAAATGTCAACCTGTTTGCTTTTGTCACGTTTTTTCTATCGGAAATGATTGATTAGGTTTTTTTTGCTAGTAATTATATATTTATCGATGCAAAACTTTTATTGTCTTAGAAATTTATAAAATTAACTTTTTATTATAGAAGTTATATCGTTGGAAAATACTTTATATGAAAAATTCAGTTGATTGCTATTTCGTCTTTATTTTTTGTTTGCTTACTAAAAACAATCTTTAATGACCTCATTAAACAAACTAATATTTGTATATTCATATATAGATAGATAGATGGTGACGAAAATAGGTTGTAATTCTTTATTAGAATTTTTTCTTGTTTAATTTATCAACACCTAATTTGTCGTATTAATCTATCATTTGACTTGTGTATGTGTGTAGTAAAGAGTAGATGTACTATATTGGTGATACTAGGCTACTGTATATGACAAAAAAGAGCACATAAACAGCCGCATGCTGTATAAATTGTACATTGATGATAACAACAGACAACGCGCCAACGGCTGTCTCTATTTAGTTAACATTTGGACGATACTCTAGCTAATCTTCATCTCAATATCGACTAGAGATGTATTTTGGCACAACAGGTAATACAACGAAAAATCTACATAGTACTCTATTTTTATACATATATATATAGAATTACTCGGAAGACATCAATGCGCATTCTTCTGAGAATAAAAGCGAACAAATTTGTACATGATTGAATTGCTTATGGTTGATTGCTCTGATAACATAGAAAAGCCTAGTACAATTGAATAACATCAATTGTAGTAGTCGATCAAACTGCTGATCGTGTTAAATTAATGAGTAGAAGTATTCATCGTCTTTCTTCCATCTATATTCTTTATCGTTCATAGCCTTGAAGCATGCGTAAATGCCTCTTCATATTCTAAGATGGAGTTTTTCCTTACTCGTTTCTGTCTGTCTGTCTGTTTGTTTGTATGTCTGTAACACAAGAGAAAGAGACGTTGTTGGATTTTCCGTTATTCTTCTGTCTTGCAGTCGATTTCTTTTTCGTCATCGTTTGTAGTCGTTATTCTCATTTTTTTTTCTTCTTTTTTTTTTCAAAAAGAAATATTCTATAAAAAAAAGAGCAAGAAAGTACTACATCATCGTCATCAATAGAGATGAGGAACTTGTTATTATTTTATGCTGTAAGCTAATTTATTGTCACATCGTATTGGTAAATTAGACTTAGTTGTTCATTTGTTTGTTACTATATATTGAGCATGGTTGCGTTCTGTTCGCCTTGATATTAATCAAAAATAGAAGAAAGAAATATATAGAATAAGAAAAAAAAAATAGACTTCGATTTTGGCATATTGAGAAGGGAATAGTTAGGTGATTAGTGCTACTATTTACAAAGACAGACACATAAGCTGATAAAGACTCGACACATATGTCAATCATTTAGGTCATAAACACGATTGTGATGCTATTTTCTTTTAGCGCGACCATAGTCTTGTTGTCCATCAAAAAGATTAGAATAGTTTTACTTATCAATGATTTTCTTTCCGCTTTTGGCTGTCCTCCTCTTCTTATCAGATTGATATATACTTATTTCGTTCTATTTTTTTTTCTGTAGTACCTATAGGCATTCTATCATTCTACCGGATAATACAAATGTTTCCGATCGTCATCATAGCGCGTTGTTTTTTTCTCTGGTCGTCTTTTTGTCTCTTTCATCAACACGTCGAACAGGAGCTAATCAAACCCAACACAATTATAGTAAGCATTTATCTATTGCTACTGTTTTTTCTTCTATATTAGTGATGTTAGCTTTTTCTTACTACTACAACGTGGACATTAGTAGTTATCTCTTCAAAAGTATATACACATATATAATAGAATAAATATAGTTCGCACTTGTTATTACATTGTATAGTTTAAAACAATTCTTGTTTCTATCTCAAATGACTTTACTGTTTAGTTAATGACAATAATGATATATCTTTATACACAAAAAATACTATATTACTGTCCATATATTTGTGTTAAGTAAACGAGAAGAAGATAGGCATTTATGATTTATGATTACATTCCTTCAGATCTATACACATACTGTTATGTTATATATATATATATACACTGAGAAATTTTTACTTCTCAATTAAGATTGTGATCAACTAATGAATTTAATTAATTATTTTTATTTTCGTACATATATATATATAAGAAATCTTTAGAATATTTTTGTGAAAAGAATTAATTTGTATATTCTTTTTTTTTCTTCTTTCTAGATAAAGTAAATGCAATAATCTGACTATTGACTACTTCAAAGAATAATTCTCATTAACATTAATTTCTTTTCTTCTATTATAGACTTTCATTTATTTTATCTTTAAATTACTCATACAACGCAATAGAACATCACACATAATATTAATAATGCATTCAATGGTAGGCGCTTTTAGCCCATATACTGTAAAACGACGTCGCGTTGAAATTGTTCGTGGTTATTGTTATCGTTTTGTCCAATGTAGTTTTCCATGTGGTATTGTCATGCTTATATTTTCAATTTTATTTATTATTATTGGTGCATGTCAACTTATTTATATAATTCATTTTAATGGTTGTAATACATTGACGATATCAAATAATGATAGTGATAACGATGATGATTTACCAATATTACCTTCATCCGTTTCATCTATATCGTCATCATTTAAATGTAATCGACAAGCCATGAAAGTATTAGGTATAACATTTCTTGTTACGGGTTCTGTATTATTTTTAATAAGTCTTCTCGTTACAAAATATTCACGTTCGAGCGAAGAAAATAATGTAATACGAGCAACAGCATCATCATTATTAGCTAATAATGCTAAAAATACTCATAATCATCATCATCCTCATCAACTTTGTCAACAGCATCATCCATCTTCTCACTATCATCGTAAACCATCAAGTTCATCGAATGATCAAACAACTAATATTATCGTATCAATACGATAGTTTAGTTAAAATCTTCTCCTTTTACTTTTTTTTCTTTTCTTTTTCTCTTTTTCCATTCTTTATACTATTGTACATAGTACTTTTTTTTTCTTTTTTTTCTTGTTGTTGTTTTTTTTGTGCTAAAAAAGATAGAAGAGTAGCAGACACATATGACATATAACAGTGCCTTACGATAATTGCTCGTATAACCTTTTTATGCATACAATATATATATAAATATATATATATATGTATACAGAGAAGTTATACTGATCACTACCGAAAAATGTTTATATATATATATCTATATATCTATATATATACAAACGTTTTCCATGTGCATAGTTTATATGTAGATCTTTCTGATTAAATTAAAAGATTGTCTATAATAGAAAAATACTGTGAATATACAAGTACTTTATTTTATTTAATCGAAATAGAAAATACTGAATAATTGGATGAATATTTGAGAGAGAGAGTGAATAATGATTACTTATTTTTGAATTTGTAATTTATTAGAGAATCTCAGAATAACATTAATCTACTTCGATACAAGTTCTATGATTGATCACTCGAAAAAAGAAAAAGAAATGAGAAAGCTTTGAGTAATTCATATAGTAGAAGATGTGAAGAGAGCGAGAGAGAGAGAGTAAGGATGACAAAGAGACAACGAATGGATTGGTTATAGTCAATAAGTCGATTCGATCTTAGATTGAGTACAGAAATTAGATATGAATATATTTAAGGATATTTAATATGATAGAAAAGATAGTGTGATTTGAATTTTATCTGATCACATATAAATCTTTATATAATCCTATATCTATATATTGTCTCTCGAGACTTTCTCAAATCATAGAACTCAATTTTATTAGATAATTAATGAAATAAAAGGCATCTAAGCTTGAAATTTCTAGAAGAAGAAGATAGAAATGAATTGTTTCGAGAAGATTTGATAAATAAAATAAATCATTTTGACAATAACAAAATATTTTCAATTTTAATTAACAAAACAATATGGTCGTTTGAAATCAAAACGTGTTTTCTTAGAACTATATATCTATGGATCAATTATTAATACTAACGTAGCTTTCCATACATCTTCAATAATCATAATTACAAGAAATATTTGATAAATAAAGTATTTTTGAGATTTAAAACGATGTAGTTTCCATAAAATTGAAATTGTTTATTACATGATAAAACCTTGATCGCTATTACTATGACTATCATACATTGTTAATGTATCTTGTACATGTTCTCTTTTTTTTTGTCTTTCTACTAATTGTCCCATAACAGTACGAGACGATTTTGTATTTATCTTCGTTTTAAACATAAACGACATTAGTACTGATTGTCGAATGTGATATATAGCGGAAAGACATAAAAGAATAGAACTAAACAGACAAAAACTAAGTATGATAAATGAATTTAGATGTGACATTCAATTTATCGTTGTTTTTTGTTGAAGTATGTATTATAGATATATGATTACTGTTGCTAGTAAGAATACCGATAATAATGATGTTCAAAGATCACAAAGTACGAAGTAATAAAAAAAATAAAAAGCTTCATAAACCAAAAAAAAATGAATAGGAAATAATATATAACTCAAGCGTCCTTCATTCGTATACACTTTATCCTACTACTTTCTAGATAATATTTTCGTTGAAAGATTATGTCATATATGTAGGCTAAAGAAAAAGAAAACCAATTACAAAAGATAGCTTTGACAAATTTTCTCTAGTCAATGGATGATTAATTGAAATGACCTGTACTTTATCTGTAACCTCAAATGTGTTTATTATTGAGATGACAGACATGTAAAAGAAAATACCGTTTGGAAACAGATACTTTCTTGATTTACATTAAAAGAAGAAACGACATAAGAAATAAGATATGTACTTTTACATACATGCATATCAATGATAAACAAAAGCATTAATTTAAAAGTAATTATTTATGATTAAACTTATGATTTTTAGTTTTTATATGCAAATGATATGAATAATAATAATAAAAAAAAGTAATTAACCATTTGACACTTTAGCTAATATCATACTAACTATTAACACTTAACTAATTTCTTTTTCAGTGCAGTTTGTATCTTTATTTATAGAAAATTGAAAGAAACTTTCTCTTCGTTGCATTAAGAATATTTTTGCATAAATATATGCGTAGGACACAACATCCGAAGAACGTTAAATTGTATACATAAAATATGTAACTGAAATTTGATTCTCATCATTTGAAAGATTTAGTATACGTAATAAGATTTGCATCAGTCGCCAGACATTTCTTTTATTGATTGTTTACGTCTTCTTATCGTTATTTATATACTACATGTCTTTTCTTATTTTCTGTTAGTTTGCGACTGCTCCATTTGTTGCTCTAACTCTCTCTCTTTTAGTTTCTTTGCTTATCTCGCAGACATAGTACTTTTTCATCATCATCATCATCATCTCTATATTCTGTTTCTTGTAAGACTGTAACGCGTGCTTTCTACACATTGAATCCACATTTTTACACCCTCGATTGATTTGCAATGACAACGTGTTGTCCTTCATATCCATAGGATTAAATCTTGTTCTTTCTCTCATTCCTTCTCTCTCTCTCTTTCTCTGTTTCTTTTTTGACTAGATTGAGCAATAAAAAAAAGCACATGTTATCAACATCAATTGACAACTTTTGATCAATCAATTGTATTGTTATACATTGTGTTCATGCAATCAAATTTTTCTATACCACCGCCACCAATATCGGTGGATTCAATTGTTATTAAAGATTCATCATCTGATAAACCAACAACAGCACTTTTACATTCATCAAATATAAAAGCTCAACATCAACATCATTTATATAATTATTGGACATTAAATGATCGATTAAGATCAAGAAATGAAAAGTTAGCTAAAAAACAACAAACATCATGTCGTTTAGCATTTTATTCATTATGGTTATTTTTCATAGCCGGTGTAATGATTATTATAGTATATCGTTTTACAGATGAATGTCCATTATCAACAATTGATCAACAATTATTTATTTTAAAATGTTTTAGACATATTCTTTTACTTGCTGCTATATGTATTACTTTTATTGGATGTTGTGGTATTATATTTGGTGCTTGTCGATATTTTCGTTCACAACCAAAACCATTGTTAAATAGTAATGAACATAAATTACATTTAACACAAGATTATGATGTACTACCAATAATTAATACACCACATAAATGTTGTTATCAAACATCATCAGTAAATGGTATTTCTCGATTATCATCTCCACCAATATCCAATCATAATGACGAACATTCGAGTAATAATACTGCAACATCATCTGTACATAATATATCACCACAACGTAAAATTCCTCCATTTACATATGAAGAATTACCATCGACTCAATCATTTTCTCCTCCACCATTATCTTCATTGCCAATATTATCAAATATTCCTACTAATTCAAAATGTCCAGATTCAAATCATCCTAAAAGCGTATTTTTAACATCATCTACATCAGCTTCATCATCATTACAATCGAATCATTCTACAAAAATAATTACTAATAATCTTAATATAAGAACATCTTATAATAATAATAATAATGAACGTAACTCATCATTAGCATTTGAAGATGCTGGTGCAAGTACGCCTACTTCCTATACAACTTGTGCATGTGGAGTAGATGTTTGGGAACGACAGTAAATTTTATCGATTCCATTACCATTTCGTTAAACTTTTTTTTTATTTTATTTTATCAAACAATTAATTCTTGATCGATTATATAATTGGATTTATATTAACAAAATTTCGATTCATTCTGTTTTTTTCTTTCATGTATTTTTCTACCTTATACAAGCATACTCACATAACTATATCATCTTAGTAGTGAGTGCTATTGTTAAATACTTAATTTGGTTTTTATTTTTCTTTTATATTCAATAATAATATAATGAAAATGACATAATTTATTGATAATTTTCTTTTCTATATATCTATCGTTAATTTCATCTTAACAATTTACTTTTGGCATAGTCAGTTTGACCGTTTAATATATATGGGAAAAACTAATGGATTATCCCAAATGAAAGTTAGTCTTATCCTTGTCTTCAAATTTCATCAGGCGGTGACGATATGTCTTCTTTTGGTAGAATTCACATACTAATTAAATTAGTCGCTTCAAGTAATATTAGTCAAATACGAAAGAAAGCAAAAAAAGAAAAAATAGATACTTAATGTTTATTTTCCTTATCCGCCCTAATTTAATCAAAATAAACCTATACACGTGCGATCAGTTGGCAAATGTAATGCTGTCGTTCGCTTCATTGATCGAGTTCTGCTTACTCGATCATCTTCATTTACAGTTTACATAGAGAATAATAAGTTTCTATTTGGCAATTTTTTACTTCCTTTCTCTTCTTGAGACGTGATTCTTTTCTCTAAATAGCCAAAGATAGATAATGTATCTAATAACTCTCTATTGATAAGATTATTCTATGTGTTTTTTTGGCACAAGATATTATATATGTGGATTTCATACTCATTTTATTCATTCATAATTTCAAGATTAAAAAAGAAATATCATAGAAAATAATGTGGATATTGTTCGTGAAAATAAAAACACATGTATACATATGTAATATTAAAAAAAAATATCGATTAATTTTGTCGTTTAGGTTTTGCTAAAGATTTTGCCATAAGCGAAACAAGTGCTTTCATTATATCGCCATTTGCTAGTTTTAATTCTTCTATTGCTTGTTCTCGTGTAAATCCTTTCTTTGTTATTTCTGTAATAGATTTTTCTGGAAAAGGTGATGGTGTAGCTGTTGTTGATTGATATTGATTATCAGCTAGAAGACGAAGAAAAAAATGTACTAATATTAGAAAAATAATAATTTACCTCTGTTTGAAGTTCTTCGACGTTCATCTATAATAATATATAGAATAAAAGAAAGTTTTTCTTATATTTACAAGATTCTGTACCTGATTGTAAAAGTGGATTGGAACGATTATCGGTTTCTACATCAGGTGTATTACCCGTTAATCTTGCATGTGTTGGTAATTCAGATTCTGGTAGAAAACTTGTTTCAACACTATCTTCGATTCGAAGAACATTTTTCTCCAAATCAATGACACACTAAATATTGAAAGATTTTTCGAAAAATTAGAATAAATTTATTATATGTTACTCGATGACGTCGAAGCATATCAAGTCCTATTAACATATCCATTGATTGATCTTCTAATACAGATAATGATGTAGCAAAATATTGTTTTTCAACTTCTAATTGTGCTACAAAATACATTCATTCATTGATTAATATTGAAATATGAGAAAAACAAACCTAAATGAATACGCCCAAGAATTTTTTGTGTACCAACACCTTTTGCAATACCATGAAAACGTGTATCAACCAGACGCATAATTCCACAACGTTCAGCACATGCTTTACTCATAATTGTCATTTGAGCACCCGAATCAACAAATGCTTTTACTGAATGACCATTAATTTTACAATTCTAATTAGAAATATAATAATATTTATCATTTTATATTAAATATTATTATTTTAATATTTACAATATAAAGCATAACAACATTTCCAAAAAATTCAGGTGCATGCTCATAAGCATGTTCCATATTATCATTCATATTTTCCATACTAAATATAATAGAAAGTAAAAAATTATCCAATAGAATAAATTATTTGTTTACTTGATATGTTCTTCAATACGTCGTTGTATGTTTGGATCAAGTAAATCAAGTTCGGATGGATGTTGTCTTTGTCCTCGTTGAGATGTCATTCGACTTACTAGAACTTGCATGAATGCTCCTGAAAAAAACGATAAAATTGTATTGTTTAGTTTTAAGAAGCTCCTAACATACTCATATCATTTCGTTGAACAGCTTCGGCTAATTGAGGATCACTTTGACGAAGTCGTTGAAGTGCGGATGGATTAGAACGCAATTCATTAAATAGTTGTTGTGGAATACGTGCTTAAACATAGAAATTTAAGTTCATTTTTTCTCAAGAGTAAAAAAAACATACGATCAAGCATTGGACGAGATCCACCAACAGCTCCTCTTGGATTTAAATCATCATTGGCTAAAACAAATACTTATATGTATAGTTATCTAATTGAATTATTTGTTAAGGACTTTCATAATAGTTAAGTTGATATTAGTTTATATATATTCAGAAAAGTTATTTAAGTTACAGACATTAACATATTATTAGAAATCTAGTCAAGATGAGAAATTTTGACATACAATACTCGATTTACATTTTATTTATCACAAGAAATATATTCAGTTTATCTTTCATGTAGTTTTTCCTCTTTATATATCATAAATATGCAATGAACTATCTCATAGATAAATATTCTGTGATTATTAATATATGATTTTAGTTTTCTTGAATAACAGAGAAGAAGATAAGTTTGTATTTAGTTAATATTTTTTTGAAATCTTAAATATTATTCATACCTTTCATTTTCATCTTGTTTTCATTAGTTGTTATATTTCTAAAAAATTTATTCGTACATTTTTTATGAATAAATAGTTGACAACAATTTTTTTCATAAGAATATATTAATATAAGAGTTTATAAGTTCGTACAAGCGCATTCAAAAATAATCTATAGCTTACGTCGAACATCAAAGTTCAGATATAATACATAGTGCTTTTAACATCGATTAAAATTTATTTCTATATTATAATACTGAAAATCTCACAGTTTATATACAATCTAATCTATTCCATTTTATCCTTGTAGATTATGATTAATTGCAGAATATGCATATATGGTAGTTTGTCTACTTATATCACAGATGTTGTCAACATGTTTTTCTAATGTTATAACGTATAGAGAAACAATATAAGTAAATCAAATCTGATTATGAAAATATTACATAAAAAATGGTAGTATCACTAAACTATTTTTTTATATATTTAGTCTTTCTAATGTTAAATTTCAACTTATTCTTTCACGTTTATGATATATTCGAAAATAGAAGATAAATGTTAATTTGTTATGCAGTTACTAATAAGAAATTTTCGATATTTATAATATTGTTCTTTTTTGCATGATGTTTGAAATAGAATTATATAAAAATTTGAGATGATATTTATGATCATTCTTCGCTATCAAACATGCTACATTTTTATCTAGTGTTAATGAACTTGATGTTTAAGATATAGAACTGATTATTCTACTCTGTCGTATAGAAGAAGAAAACAAAGATCTTACAATTAGTAAAAGTTCGTTAATTTCTATTTTCGAAACTAAATCACTCAAAAGTGACATACATAATATTCGCTGACAAGTAACTAGATCATAATCTCTTAAATTCGTTTGTTCCAGTGTTTGATCTTCATCATTCAATAGTTTACCTAGGATAGAAGAAAACAAAATTCAGATAAATCTATTATATTTTTGATAAAAATATAATGATTTACCATCATGATAAAGATGCATTTGGTTTGCTTCTATTCCAAAATCTGATTCCGATGCAATAACAAGTTTTAAATCTCTTATCGTTAAATCCGAAGCTATTTCCACTGTTAATAATTCTTCCGTATCACCACCATATTTCGTTACAGAAATATGCATTTTTATAAATTCAAAACGGAAAAAGAACGAACAATATTTATTTATTTATCTAAAACAAAGAATTATATTTAAACTATTTTTTTTGTTTTTTTAATAATGGTAGAATATCATCGTTATCTTCTTCGTCAATTTCTTGCTGAAATATAGGTTTAGGTTGTGTATATTTATATGCTGGTGTAATCCATTTTGGATTACGTTCAGCTTCGTCAGCATGTTTTAATAATTCAACTCTAGGATCTTCTTTTTCACTAAAATTTGATTTAACTAATGTTTGAACAATATGCTGATGAAATGAAGAAGATTTTTTTTCTTCTTCTAATGATTTTTTATCTGGAAATATTTCTCGTGTATCATTAAGAGAATCTGACGAACTAGCTGATGTTAAAATTGGATTAATATTTGCAATAAAATCATTAGCTGATTTATCTTTTTTTTCTTTCCGATTAAGACATAATCGAACACCAGCCATTGGTGATCGTTGTTCATCATAAAAAATTCGTATAAGTCCATTATTTGTTGTTGTAAATATTTGATTTAATTTTGGATGCCACATTGTTCGAATAACACTATCGTTAAATAAAATTTCATTTACAGGTTTTGATAAATCATTACGATCAAAAATTATTAATTTTCCATTCGTATCATTATCATTTGAATTATTTAATTTTGATACACCAGTTATTAAAAATTTATCATTTGGTGAAAATGATATATTAGTCATTGAAAAATGATTTGGAATATTTTCGTAGGATGATAAACATTTATTAAATTTTCGTATATCCCATAATTTAAGTGTATGATCCATTGATCTTGATGCTAATATCTGACTATCATATGACCATTTTAATGATGTTATAGCTTCATCTTGTAAATGTGCATTTGAACATTTAAATGTAACATGAACAAATGATCGACGACGATCCCATACAAGTATACTACCATTATCACAACCAGCAGTAATTAAATTAGAATTTTCATTATGATACAATGATTGATTATATGTACAAGTTGTTGTTCGAACATCACGACCCGATTCACCTTTTGTTCTTATAACATGTAATTGTTGATCACGTTTATTCAATGACCAAAGACGTATTGTACAATCATCAGCACAAGTCATAAATTCTTGAGAATTTAATGATGGATTCCAACAACCATAATTTAATAATGATTTATGACCTTTTGTACGATTCATATCAGTTACATACATATCACCAAGTACACTTTTGTAGATAATATGTTTTCCCGAAGCTAAAATAATGAAATACATTGTATTTATGTTATATTAGATGATTAATTCAATAACTTTAGACACAGAAACTATTGTGGAGAACTGCGGTTATCACTGTTGAAAAAACGTAACTAGAGAGTGTGGGTGTAGGTATGGGAGTCGCTTCTTCGTTTAAAGAGAATAATCACACCCACACTCTTCAGATGGTTTTATTTTGAAATAGTTAGTAATTAAATTCTAAAGATTTTGAATTATTGATAGTATTTTACCTTCTCGATTGACCACAATTGCTTGACAATCTCCTGGTATAACAAGTATCATATCATTATTAGGACTATATTCAATAGCTCGTAATAATCGTCCACGACATGGTTGAATAGTTCGAAATGGTTGAAAATTTTTATCCATCGATGAAAAATCGAACATTTTCATATTTTCATCATGTCCACCAGTAATCATTCGAATACCATTTGTATCTAATGTTAAACATGATACACTTTTAAGACCATGAATTATATTTACATGAAATGATATTGGTAATGATTCTTCTTCTATATTATCTTCAACATCACTATCACTCGTACTCGTATCGGACATCTAGAAGAAGAAAAAAACACTGTTTATTTTGAGAATATTATTGCATAGAATAAAACTGTTTTCTTGTTTTTAAATAAAAAAAAGAAGACTGGTTTGACTAGGTATAATTTTTTTACTTTTTTTTTTATACATTATACCAATCGAGAAAGAGAAGTGAAAAAATCATAACAAGTAAAAAGAATATCACCCAATGACGCATTTGTGCTGTATTTCGTACAGCATCACGAATATGTATAATAGCTGCAGCTAAATCATCATTAGTAACTACAGCTGCATTATCTACTTGTTCAATAAGATCTTTTTGACCAAATATATTATCAAATAGTTCATTCTGTAACTGAGCTATTTCGACAACTTGTGTTGATATTGCATGAATTTCTTCACTACGTTGAGCAACATCATGATATAATTGATCATTTTCAATTTGTAATTGACGAAGTTCACTACCAGTTGGTACTGGTGATGGAATTTGAATTTCTTCATCATTTTCATTATGATTATAATGATCATAAGAAGTTGGAACAGTCACCATAGTACTTGGACTAAATTCAACATTTAAATTTAATAATATATTAAAAAAAAGATTTATACCTATTTTCAGTAGTAGTAACATTCTCTGTCGATGTTTCAGTTAGCTTTCGAGTATTTTTTCTTTCAAAATTTAAAATAGTACGATATACATCATTATCAAGTCGTCCAATTTTTTTTCTTTCAGTTTCACGTTTATAACGTAAACATTTTTGTTCACTATAAATTTTTGTACATTGAACAAGATCACGTTCTAAATAAGCATAAACTAATTCACAATGAGAACGTCGTTGTCCTTCAAAACAAATTAATCCAATAGATGATTTTAATTGTTCTAAATCATCTCGACAACGTATTATTTGTTTTTCAATATTACGTTCAAATTCTAGACGTTGTTCATCATTCATTATTTTATTTGTTGTTGATAAAAGATAAAATGGACTTAAATAATTTGTACGAGATTCAAGTAAAAGATATTTTAATTTTATAATATCATTAAGAATAGTTTTTGCACGTGATAAAAATCCTGTTGACCATCTTGAGGGTGTCCTTGGAGATCTATTCAAATCACGATTAGAAGCTTGTTGTGCTTTAATAATAGCACGAAAGATTTTTGTTATATCAGTCATCTAGAATATATAATAGATTATATATATATATCATATTATTTTCTTTTCTGAATATTCATTTATTTGATGATGAATAAGAAAATACATATATAGAAAAAAAAGATCTTTAGAAGATCGAAAGAGAATATGAATAACTATCTTATTGTTGTAAATAAAGATGAAAATATAGTTGATCTTTCTATACAATATAAACATAAATACGTCAATTTGTTTTTTTTTCTTAGAATGTTTAGATTTTTTGTGGTGGACCATCAGTATCATTTTCTTCTGTAGTATCTATGGCACGTTTACGTTTTTCACCTTTTGCAGTTTCTAAACAACAAGAATAATAAATAAAAAATGGGCGAGAAAAATAAAAGTAACATTTACCTTCAACTGGATTTGCTGAAACATCACCACCTTCAGATAAATCATCATCTTCATCTAAAAATAATCAATTTATTTTTTTACTAAAACTTTCGAAATAAACTAACCGGATTCTTCATCTTCTTCCTCTTCATTGCCTTCATAACTTTCTTCATCATCATCATCACCTTCTTCAAACGTGCCGTTATACAATGCTTTCAAACCAGTTTTATGATCTTCCTATAATAGTAAATTATTTGTCGAGAATCTCATAATATTAAGAATCAATCGAATTCAAAATTTTTAGACTCAGCTAATAAAAAATATTTCTCTACGTATTTTCTTACCTCTTCATATTCATCTTCTTCATCATTATCTTCTAGAAAAAAAACAAATGATTTATTTTCTTTTAAAAAATAAATTTTATTTACCATCATCCGATGCACCATTTTCATTTCCTTCTTCTTCTTCATCGTCATCATCTTCATCATCACTATACTTTTCCACTAAATTTTAAAAATAAAATAAAGAAGAAAAATAAAATTTCTTCAGTTTCTTACCACCCTCTTTATCAGCATTATCTAAAAATTTTAATTGTGTTAACATATTAAACATAGTTTCTCGATAACCATCGATAGATGTAACTTCACAATTCATTAAATCCAAAATTGATAATTTTGATAATTTAATCTATTGATGAAAAGAATATTTTAATTATAATTCATAAAAACAAAATTAATATCTCATACTAATGGTTTAAGTTCATCAATTGATTTAAATTTATTTCCAGCAAGTACAAGTAAAATTAAACTTGAACAACCTTCAAGGTTTTCCAATCCTGAACTTAAACGATTATCACTAAGATATAACTAGAATAAAGATTCAAATATAAATTATAGTCAATAGATATTGGAATATAATACTTTTCGAAGTTTAGGTAATGATGGAAATTTCGCAAGTGATTGAAGGCCAACATTTATTATTGAAAGGACACGTAAATTACAGAATTCATCTGTTAAACCTTGGATAGAATAACAACGTGCACAATTATCTAATACAAGTTCATTAATCTTTTAAGAAAAAATTAGATGTTATAAAGTTTTAATAAATAATTATTACTTACTGAACTTGGTTCACGACGTTTTACTTCAAGTGATATACGTTGTACCATTGAATTTTGTTCTGTAGCAACACTATTTTCATCTTGGGCATTTTGTTCAGACATAATAATAATAGTAGAAAACTTTTTTCTTACTAAACAATGAATAGATACTGTATGAAAACTACAGAATACGAATTATTTGAAAAACACCAAAAAAGAGAACAATGGAAACGTGTTATAGACAGCACACTAGTGACAATTGTATAGTATTGGTTACAACGATTTGACGATAGATGGCATTAGTTTACCAAATATGTAAATATTATTGTATATGCATATTATATCGAAAAAGTACTTGAGAAATACAAAATATGCAAGCAGAACTTGCCTACAACTCATAAAACTAAGATCATCTGTGATGTAGATCATTCTTATTAATGAGAAACATGATAGTTCCATATCAGGTCTGAGAGTGGAAACTATATATATTTAAAAACATATTGGTTCACATATTGCGCTGATTTGAATGAAAAAAATAGATAATCGATCCGAAGCTCAACTATCAAAGAAATCAATTCACTATCTAAACTAAATTTCATATTGTTCAAAAATACTTTTTTTCATTTATGCTTGTTTGTTGATGAAATCAAAATAAAAAACTAAAGCGAGAAAAAGAAGAGCAATTTAGAATATACACAACAGAAAAATGAAAATCTGATTTATTTAGCCTATTATTAAATGATATCTTCTAGACAAGTTGTTTAATTGAACGACGCCGACGTGTCATAGTACTATATGAATTTGGATTCATAGCTGTGTTCAGACATGTATCACATCCTTGAACTGCACTTAATGTATCGGTTAATATTGTAATAATCGGATTCATTTTATCTTCAAGTGAAGCTATTACTGATATCAATAAAAAGAATACATCATCACGAATATCATTTGTGTAGTTATTGATCAAGTATTGAAGTCGAAGAAGCAGAGCAAATACAGTTGTAACAAGAAAAGAAATAGCACCAGGTAAATTAGCAACTTGTGGAAGAATTTTTTGAAAAATATCGTCGAGTATATTTCCAAATGCTTTCTTAATATTAGCTATTTGTGTAGAAACCGTATCTGAAATACTATAAAGAAGATTATCACCAAGCTTCATTACTTCTTGCTATAATGAGTAAAATGTTTTATTTTTAAATTACAAAAGAAAAGAACTCTTTATGATACTTACCACTGATTTTCGTAGTGTTAATTTTAACGAAGTAGTAAGAGAAGTAAGAGTCGTACTAGTTAATTTCAAAATTATTTCCTTAAGACTTTTCATACTGAAAACAATACCAGCAAGATTACTACTTGTATCGATTAAGAATGGGATTAAACGAACAGTAGCTTGTACGATTGCTGCAATGGCGACAGAAATAGTTTGAAGAGATTGTGCAAGAGAGTTTTCTGTAGTTAATTTGAGTGCAGAAATAAGATCGCTATTCTTCGAAGTAAGATTATTTAATACGTTGGTTATTTGAGTTGTGTCATTATATTTTTCCAAATCAATAGCTTTAGCATCACAAGCATTTTTTGTTTCATTATTAGCACATTCCATATTATCTGCTAAAGTTGAACAATCTTGTTTTATAACATCTATTCGTGTCGTAGCTGAACTCATGTGTACAAATGCTGCAATCATAATACAAATAATCAGAACTAATCGAACCATAACTATTTGAATTGTTGATATGATGATATTGAAGAATGAATAAATAAGACCAATTGCCAATTTAATGCAAAAATACTATCAGCTTTTATAGTATATCGATACAAAAGGATACTATTATTATCTCGATAACGTTTGAAGCCTAGTCGACGTCAAACTGTCATGAATAAAGTTGACAAAAATATTTTCGTTCGTTTATACTCAAGCAAGCCAGTCATATAAGTAAATGAGTAAATAACTATTGAAGTGTAATATCTATCTAGAAAGAAAAACAAATTACTCGTTTTTAGTTTTGCTACTCTATTGACGTTACCTTATTTACCTGAGTTACAATCAAAAACGTGAAATTATTCTTTATTTTACTTTCATCATTCTATGATTTATTCTTCGTGTCTACTTTTATTTACCAGTTAACTATTGGTAAACATATTGTGCACTCCACATCATTTCATAAAACAAAAAAATGATGATACAATGCTCATAAAACATTCAATTTAGGAAGAATTTATTTTCATACTGCACAAAACTAGTTAACATACTGAAATACTATATGTCTTTTGTTTGATTTTTAGTTAAGTATTCAAGTTCTATTATTTAAAAATCTTTATTTAACAGGAAAAAGCTACTGAAAAAAATATGTAATAGGTTGTAGTATCTATTAAATTGAGTGAAATAGAATTGTTTTTATATTTAAATCATTTAATAATTCTGTTAAATGTTAGATAATTTTTGTATATTGTATTTCGACGTTTGACTATGTATCCCATTACATATTTTACAATGTACTTATTTATATATTAGTCATATATCTTTTTGTATCAACTATGTAATTTATCATGATTTTAAAATTATTCATGAACTGGCAAGTATTTTTTCTATGCATAGTATAAGCGGTGTTTATCTTTATTGTTAGATTCCAGAATGTATTGAAATATTTTTTAAGAGGTATAAAAAACGGTAGAAGTTTTTATTCTTACGGGTGTTTTTGGGAAGACAAGTTGAAAGTTGACACGATCTTCGTCTAAAATTTTGTGTCAGTATATATCATTCATTACGAATACAATACATTGATAACAAGTAGTATAGAATATGAATGCTGATTTACACATGTTTATTAATTTACCATCATAATTAGAATAACTTTTTTTTGATACATTTTTTGTAAAAAAGGATCGTTTCAGATTGTGACAAATAGAATTGTTTGTCAATATACAAAACATAGTAGATTGGTCTAATTTAACTTACAATAATGGTAATTCATCCATTATTTCAAAATAACTCAAGTTTCATAACTGCTTTAAAATATCATTTGCTTTATTATAGATAATATCAGTATTTTTTTGTAGAATATGATAATTACTACCAATATTGTAAGACGAAAAATATATATGTAGAATATACAGAAATTAAATCGATCAGTAATTCACTATTGAAGAAAGAGAACAGTCATTTTTATTTTCTTACTAAGCAACGAATAGATAAAAAAACACCAAAAAAGAAAACAATGAAGGCGTGTTATAGACAGCACACCAGTGGCAAAGATTATATAGTATTGACTACAATAATGATTTGACGTTAGATGACATTAGCTTCGCAAGTATATAAACATTATTGTATGCATATTAGATACCATATTATATTGAAAAAACAATTGAGAAATACAAAATCTGGAAACAGAATTTGTCTATACTCATAGAATTGAGACTGTATGTAATATACGTTACCTTTATTAACTGGGAATGTGATAGGTCCATATCAGTTCTGAGAGTAGGAACTATATACAGTAGAGTGCAAAACAAATTGCCGTTTGGTATATAGACATTGTTTTTGACGGTGTTTCGTACATTCTTTGCGCAATTTTTCTGTAGTTATCTGCAAGCGTTGGATACTACTTTTTGAATTTAGTGAGGCAACCTGTAAAGTTTTTAATTGCTTCCAAGGACGTTAGGTTATTGTCTTCTATAAATTTACAGCAAACGTAGAAATTCTAATGATTAATGTAGTTATACAGTATAGTGTCTATGTAATATAACAACATAAAAAAGTCTTAATATTTCATACTTCTACGAGAAGAACTTTAAAAAAATCTATTGACAATTATTTTTGCACTCTATTATATATTCAAAAAAATGTTGCTTCATATATTGAGCTCATTTGAATGAAAAGATGGATAATGGATCTGAAGCTCTACTGTCAAACAAATCAATTCAATATCTAAACTAAATTTCATATTATTGAAATATACTTTTTTCATTTATGCTTGTTTATTCATGGAATTAAATGAAAAATAAAACTTCATATGACAAAAAATAAAAACGAAAAAAAGGAGAACAATCTGTATGAAATATATACAATTGAAAAAAGAAAATTTGATTTATTTAGTCTTTTATTAAATGATGTCTTCTAGACAAGTTGTTTAATTGAACGACGTCGACGTGTTAAAGCACCTAATAAATTTATACCCAGATCTGTATTCAGACATGTAGCACATCCTTCGATTGCACCTAATGTATCAGTCAATGTTGTAATAACTGGAGTCACTGTATTTTCAACTGAAGTTATTACTGATTCCAATAAAAAGAATACATCCTGAAGAATATCATTTGTTAAATTAGTAATCTCGAATTGAAGTTGACAAAGTAGAGCTAACACATTTACAACAAGACCAGCAACATCACCAGTTAAACCAACAACTTGTGGAAGAATTTCGTTTGAAACAACATTGAGTATTGCTGCTAATGCATTCTTTATATTACCAACTTGCGTAAAAACCATACTTCCAACATTAGAAAGAAGATCATCAGCAAGCTTCAATACTTCTTGCTATAATGGATAAGATTTTTTATTTTTGGATTAAAAATGAAAAGCAATATTTATGTTACTTACTAATGATTTTTGTACTGTTGATTTTAACGAAGTGGTGAGAGAAGTAAGAGTTGCACCAGTTAATCCCACAACTATTGCCAGAAGTGTACTAATACTTTGAAGAATACCAGCAAGGTCAGTACTAATACCGGTTAAGAATGGGATTAAACCAATAGCAGCTTGTACAATTGCTGCAATCGCAGTAGAAATAGTTTGAAGAGATTGTACAAGAGCGTTATTTGTAGCCAAATTAAGTGCAGGAATAAGAGTATTAATATTCGAGGTAAGATTATTTAATAAATTAGTTATATTTGTTGTGTCTTTATATTTTCCAAGATCAATAACTTTAGCATCACAAGCATTTTTTGTTGCAGTATCAGCGGTTTGCATATTGTTTGCTAAAGTTGTACAATCTTGTTGAATAACATTTATTGGTGTTGTAGCTGAACCCATGTGTACAAATGCTACAATCATTGTACAAGTAATCAAAATTAATCGAGCCATAACTATTTGAATTGTTGATATGATAATATTGAAGAATGAATAAATAAGATCAATTGCCGATTCAATATGAAAAAACTTTCAGCTTTTATAGTATATCGATACAAAGGGATACTACTATTATCTCGATGACGTTTGAAGCTCAATTGACGTAGAATTACCATGAATAGATTTGCTAAAAATATTATACTTCGTATGTAGCTCAGCCCAGTTGACGTCAAACTACCATAAATAAATTTACTAAAATTATCGTAGTTGGTTTGTACGCAAGCATGCTATTCATATAATTAAATGCGTAAAAAACTACTCAAGTGTGATTTCTATCTAAAAATAAAAATAAATCATCCATTGCACTTTTATTACTCTACTGACGTTAGCTTAATTATCTGAGTCATAATCAAAGACGCAAATCTATTTTTTATTTTAGTTTCGTCATTCGATGATTTATTCTTCATGACTGCTTTTATTTACTAGTTAACTTTTGGTAAACATATTATACAGTCCACATCATTTCATAAAACAAGAAAATGATAATACAATGCTCATAAAACATTCAATCTAAGAAGAATTTATTTTCATACTGCACAAAACTAGTTAACATACTGAAATACTATATGTATTTTGTTTGCTAGTTAGTTAAGTATTCAAGTTCTATTATTTAAAAAATCTTTATTTGAGAGTTAATCATTTAATGATTTGGTTAAATGGCCATATTTTTTTTCTGTACAGGGTACCTTCTTTTAGTGAACGCTGTTTTATGTTATATTTCAGATATGCGTCATGAACTACACACTATTGAAATTTTCTTTTGTATTTTAACGTTTGCTAATTTTTCTATTTCAATAGTAAAGTTGTATCAGTGAAGCAGTAACTATGCATCCTAACAGTGTTGCTATCCATTAAATATTTTTATAATACATTTATATGTTAGAAAAAAAAGAAGTTAAGTTTGCTCTGACGGACACTTCCCTATAACAAACATTGAATGGTTATTTAATAGAAAATATCAAATCAGTAATACATTTTCTTACACAATAAAAATACAAATAGTTTTATAAATGTATTACAAAATCTATTTTATTCTTTCATATTAACGTAATATTTGTCAAATTCTTTATAATTATATCATATAGAAAAATACTTAATTCGTACATTTGAACTTTTTTTTGACACAATTATAAAAGGCAAAATCATGAATAGTTTACGACGCATGAGTGAATATTTGATAATAGTCATATGCCTTAAAAATATACAACTAACGTCATTCATCGAGCGAATGCTTTTGTTTAGGTTTGTTTTATCTATTTTGACATATATTATACAAGGATTATACACGCAAAACGTAGGAGCGCCTCATTTACATTATACATACAGTTATGAATAATATTTTTTGTTACCTTGCAACTTTTGTATATTGTATTTCGACGTTTGATTATATATCTCATTACATATTTCACAATGTACTTATTTATATATTAGTCATATATCTTTTTGTATAAACTATGTAATTTATCATGATTTTAGAATCATTTATGAACTATCAGGTGTTTTTTCTTAGTATAGCATAAACAATCTTTATCCTGATTGTTAGATTTCAGAATGTACTGAAATACTTTTTAAGAGACATAAAAAATGACAGAAGTTTTTATTTTTATGCGTGTTTTTAGGAAGACAAGCTGAAGATTGACACGATGTTTATCTAAAAGTTTTTTGTGAGTATATATCATACATTACGAATACAATACATTGATAATTAGCAGTATAGAATATGGATTCTGATCTACACATGTTTATTAATTTCTCATCATAATTAGAATAACTTTGTTTTTAATATATTTTTTTGTAGAATATGATAATTACTATCCATATTGCATGACGAAAAATATATATGTTTAACAAAAGTCTGACAAATAAATAAATTTATACTTTGATTTGCACATTAAGCTCTATTAAATAAAATATTTTAATATGTATAGATAAGTTAAATCTATCAATAAATCACTATTGAAGAAAGGGAACAGTCATTTGTAGGGTGTGTCTTATCTGATGAGTAAGCAAAATAAAACTGATTCGATAAAAATACGACACGATTTACGTCATTGGAGTAATACGATATGAATATGATAAATTGCGTCAATAATAACACAAAAACGAACATTATATAAAACATAAACAACGTTTTTTTCCTCCCTCATTATCGTATAGCGAATGTAAAGCAAAAGTCAATAATGTGTAAATGTAATTATACGTACACAAAATAATTAAATCTCAGAGAAAGAAATGTATTATTTATTCATAATTTATATTAGGATTATTCTAATTTTTTGAGTTATATAAAATCAAAGAATTTTTTAATATAGTAAATTATATATTTACATAATACTGATATATATCAAATACTTTGTATGAAGTATAGTATTTGTGAACAATTTTTACTTTAGAACTTTAAATTAAAAATCATAGTATATTTTGTTTTATTTAAATGAAACGATTATTGATGTTTAAATTTTTGATGAAAAGATCATTATCATAAATTTATTATTCTTTTTTAACTATCCATTTTCTTGATAGTTGATATGTTCTTATTGAACATCATAATAATCCTATAAAATCTATTATATTTCTTGAAAAGAATCAATTTTAACTTCAGTATATATGTCTTTTGTTTTAACAAATACTTTTATTAAAAAGATCAATGTTATTTTACTATTATAATAACTAAAACTTTTCTTGTATAATCAATCACTGTTGATTTTTGTTATTAATCAATAATTACCATTCATGATCAAATAGTAAACTAAATGATATTCGACTTAATATGATTAATTATTTTCCATGTTGTTTAGTGAATTGATCGAGTCTTCGTATATGTTCATCACTTGTACGTGGTTTAATAGAAGTTAAAGCACGTTCAAAATGTTGCCATTCAATATGCGGAGCATCGATATTATCACGTAAAGCAATTAATGCTGCTTCATCACAAACAGCCGTAATTTCTGCACCAGAATAATTTTTTGTTAATTCAACTAAACGTTCTATTTGAATATTCGAATCAATTGGTGAATGACGAAAACGTATTTGAAATATTTCAGAACGTGTTTGTTCGTCTGGTAATGGAACATAAACAAGACGATCAAAACGTCCCGGTCGCATTAATGCCTATAAAAAAGTAGACAAATTGGCAATATTATCATTATTTGTACATACTGGATCGATACAATCAGGTCGATTTGTAGCTGCAATAATTGTTACACCTTTTAATTTTTCAATTCCATCCATTTCAATAAGAAGTGTAGCAATAACACGATCACTAACATTTGCTTGACTTTTTAATAAATAAAATAATCATATGAAAAGTTTGATGATGAATATAAAACTTACGAATTCGATGAACTTGATCGTGAATTTGCAATTGCATCTATTTCATCGAAAAATATAATAGCTGGTGCAGCTAAACGTGCACGACGAAATAATTCTCGTACAGCTCGTTCTGATTCACCAACCCATTTACTAAATAATTCTGGTCCCTATTGAAATTTAAAATTCTATTTTAAGCATAAAATCTATTATCAAACAAACTTTAACAGCAATAAAATTCAGACTAGATTCTGTAGCAATAGCTTTAGCAACCATTGTTTTTGAACAACCAGGTGGACCATACATTAAAATACCTTTTGGTACTTGAACATGAAGTCTCTCAAGTGCATCTGCATATTTTAATGGCCAAACAACCATTTCTTCAAGACGTTTCTTTAATTCATGTTGACCACCAATATCTGACCATTTTACTTTTGGTACTTCAAGTATAACTTCACGCATACTAGTTGGTCGAACAACAGTTAAAGCATTTTCAAAATGTTCTATATTTAAATTCATATCCGGTTGTTTACTTTTTCTTGCATAATGATTTGCTAATTGAATAGAAATAACAAAAAATATTTTCAATTATATTTTCTATTACCTTTCCTACATAAATTCTCTAAATCTGATCCACTAAAACCATGTGTTTTCTCCGAAATTAATTTTAATTCATCTTCATTAAGATCATTTGCTATTGTACGTAGTTTAAGATTTAAAATCTTGATGAAAAAAAAAAGAAGTTATTCTCAATTAGAATAAAATAGATGATTTTACTTCAAATCGATCTTGTTGATTAGGTATACCAATTTCAATTTCTTCATCAATTCTACCTGGCCGTCTTAAATCATTATCAACGGATTCAAGTCGATTTGTAGTTGCTATTAAAAATATATTTTTTCCATCTAAATATTTATCTAATAATGTAATAAATGTTGTTGTTAATCGTCGTTCCATTTGTTGTGTTATACGTTCTTGATTCGGACAAAGACTTTCAATATTTTCAACAACAAGTAAGTATTTTTTGTTTGTCATTGTAGTTGTTTGAGCAAATAAACGTTTTAATTTTGTTTCACTTTCACCATAATGTCGACTATAAATATCCGATGGATTTATATAAATAATTATTGCAGATATTTCATGAGCTATTGCATTGATTAATATTGTTTTTCCACAACCTTTTGGACCATGAAGAAGTATTCCGCGTGGTGGAATATAATTTATTGCTGATGAAAGAAGAAGATCAGTTAAATCCGATTTTTCTTTTTTTAAACCACCAATATCAGATAAAGAAATCGATTTATCTGAACAATTACTATTATTATCTTTGGTTTTAGATTCGAATTGTATATTAATAGAAGTTGTTGATGAAGAAATTCTATAGAAAGTTGGAAGATTATTCTCAAGTGAAAGGGATTGAATTGATTGAAGTAAATTCTCATCATCTGACGGTTGTTCAACACGAAAAGTAATTGTTTGACCAAGATAAATAAAATCTATACGTTGTTCAACAAAAACAATTCGATTTTCTAAACAAAACAAAAAAGAATAGGATAACGAAATATTTAATAACAAAATTTACCTAATTGATGTTTTAGACATATTGTAATTAAACGACGTTCATTGATACTACGTTTTTCACATGGAACAGTTGCACTACAATATGAACATAAGAGAAACTCATAGTATTCTCTCTTTGAAATTAACAAAAGAAATCATAATCGTATATTCATTAGAAAATACTTCTATAGTTCGATTATATACAATAGGATTACCTTAATGTGATGTTATTTGTACTTTGAATATGATCTTGTGGAATTGTTCGAAGTTCAATTATCTGTTGTTCAGATAATTGATCAATTATTGCGCGATTAACAGCTATTTGATTATCTGCTAAAATTGAATTGGGCCAAAGTAAACCTATTTTTAACAATCGTTGTTGATCTTTAGTTGTTAATATTAAAAGAATATATTCATTTCGATGAATATTTCCAAGAAGTCGCATAGTTTCCGGAGATATGAACACTAGGTCTGTATGCATAAATGAAGGTAATGTTAAATCTTTGAAATACTCTATATTAGAAAAGAAAATATTAGATTAAATATTTCGTTTTTCTTTTAACAAACCAGATTTATGTTCTTGAGCAACAAGTTTAGCTCTATTATGTTCAACAAATACATTATTTGATTCATCTGAACATTCGTGATTCTCAGATGTAGAGGGTATAGACTTCTGGCATTGTGAACATTGTTGCCATTGAAACAAAGAATTTTTAGTTATTGATGATGTATTTGATGAAGTTCGATTTTTAGATGTTCGCATTTTTTAAAATATCTGAAATATCTATACAATTTTAATTTGGGGAAAATTTCATAAAATATTAAATTTCATCCAATTAAAAATCTATAATATTTGTTATCCTTTATAATCACTCAAATATTGACTCATAACTGCATGTAGTTATAATTAAAATTTATCTCCAAAAACAATCTTTCAAGACTTTTATTACCGATATATATATATATATGCCTCATAATCCGACTCTAAACTTTTACCCTAATACTTTATCAATAATAAGAAAATATTTCGTATACTCTTTCATTTAGTATAAGATTGATGAATTATGAATAATAAATATGTATATATATGATCGATATTTATATATGAATAGAATACACAAAATCAATCTACAAGGAGCAAAACAGGTGCAAATAAAGAACAAACAGAAGAAAAAATGTTTATAATTCTATACAATATGTCGATTAACAAAAAAAAACTGTTTTTTTTATCCTCTTTCAAACATAAAATTCTGTTTTTTTTGTCTTTTGTTTTTGATTATTTTGTTTGAAATTGATTTGATGGTTTTGTTGGTATTTTTGGTGTCCAAAATAAACTTTTTGTTTCTACACGTAAACGTCGTTTATCTTGATAACTATCAAATAAATCTTTTGTTATTGAAAGTACATATGAACCTTGTTGATAACGTATAATATTTAAATTTTGAAGAGCTGCTAATACATCTTCTTTTTTAATTGCTGTTATCTCACTTAAATCACTAGAAAATACAAAAAAATAAATTTGAGAGTAGCTCTTTTTTTATTAATAATATACTTTATCGAAAGTGATGGATAATCTGTTTCACCATCTTTTGGTTTATGTTTTAATAATGTTTGTAATATTGCTTCTGACCAATATCGACGATAAGATAATAAACCTAAATCAGATAATGGTTTTTCTGGAGTACCAATTTTACCCTCAAGTCTTGAAAGTGTATAACCTATAAATAAAAATTATTTTTATTAGAAAAAGAATTTCCTAATAGAAAAATCAATCTTACTAAATTCAATCATAAAATGTCCATAACCTTTTTTTTGATAAGGTGGTAAAGTTAAAATACATGATAAATTATAATCTTCACTTGATTCTTTATCCTAAAACAGAAAAACATCTTTTTCTTTCTTATCATATCTTAAAAAAATAAATTACTTTTGAAAAATATCCAACTATATGAAATCCTTGTGCATCAAATTCTGTTAAAATATAAAACATAAATGGATCTGTATCATAATATAATGTTTTATGATCAAGAAATAATTTTGCTAATAGACACATATTATGAGCATATGATTTATTTTTTCGTCCATCAATTTCAAAAAATGATGTTGAACCATGACGATAGATTTCATTACCAGGTGGATGAATTAAAGTACATTTTGTCTTTAAAAAGAAAAATTCTCAATTATATATAGAGAGACAAATAAACATATGAAAATTTACTCGATGTCGTTTAAGTGCATCAACATCTTTACAATATTTTAAACAAAATTCGCATATATAAACAACTGGACATGTTGTAAATTCCTAAAAAACAAATTAACTTCTACGATCTTGTTCTTTTTTTCTTCAAAAATAATTTACTTCAGGATATGGAGAAAAATACCATGGTTTAATAAAATATCTTCCTAAATGTATTAAATTAATATTTTTCACTTTTGTAACTGAATGAACACCACTATGATGATTATTTCCATTTCCTCGTGTTTTTGTTGGTACTGTAGTTGTTGATGTTGCTGGTAAGGGATTTGTCATTGATGGAAGAGTTGCTGCACGTGATAAATCACTATTTAAGGCATCGGCATCATCAGAAAGAAAAAATGTTGTTGTATTTCCCGATGGTGTTTCACTAGAAGTACTTGCTGTTGTTGTAGTTGTGGGTGGTGGTACTGTTCGTGGTTGTGGGGTAATTGGCATTTCCTGAGAAATATTATTTGTTGAGGATGAGGATGTTGTTGTTGAAGGTGGTGCTAATTCTTTTAAATTCATTTTATCAACAGTAACCCATTCATCGAGACGTCGATTGAAATTAACATAATGAATATAAAATTCACTAACACCATTATTTTCACGAATACTGACGATTTCAGCTGGAACTAGAATAAAGAAACAAAATTAGTTTTTTTTTTTGAATCTTTTCTTTTCTTACCAAATGTCTGTTGGATATCCATAAAGACAGGTACATGACAACCTTCAGTCATTTTGGGCTAAAATAAATCAGATAAATTTTTAAAAATAATAATGATTATATAGATAAAAAAGATTTTACAAGACATTGCACGACTTTCGTATCCAAAGGACCGATTGGTTCGAGCGGCGTCTCCGTCAATTTGGTTTGGGCCGACTCGGTGACCATTGGCATTTTTTGCACCATATATACTAGTTTAAAGAAACATAAATTCTACAAAAAATAAACAAAGATTAACATTAAAGTTTATGCTAAGTAATTAAGAGAATGTATTGCAATAAGTATTTTTATTTTGTATAAGAAAAAACAGTTAATGAATAAAATAGAAGGAACTTGATTGTTCTATGACTCATTACTATTGAATAAATTTATTCACCAATGATAAATTAGATTTATTGTTTTCATATAAATTGATTCTAGTAATGTATATATAGATATTGGTAAAAATTTCAAAAGAAATTATTTGAATATATTATTATATGAGTGTTGTGAATGTAGAGTCTAGACACTCTTTTTTGATTGGTTACTGTTTTTGTCTAAATGTTGAAACTAATTCTTCGAATTGAAATTGAAATGTTGAGTTTATTTAGCTAACATAATGATAGTCTTCTGTCTACAGAATACAAAAGCAACTAACTATTGAAGTCAATTTACATTCTTTCAAATGAATTTGTTATTTGAAAGTTTATGCTTTATCATTGCACACATTACATAGCAGGTTAGTCTTGAATCATCTATTTATTTTTTTCCGGAAAACTAGATCACAGAAAGTTCATCTTTGATTTTAAACAGTTCCTAAAGATCTTACGACCTAGTATTATAAATATTCTTAGATCAATTTTATAAAGTAGATTTGTTTTTTTGCGCAATATTCAGATTAGTTCACAATTTAAAATGGATTCTGTATACCTTGGCTATTAGAATACTATCTGAAAATGAATTCTTTTAGTTCATGTTTACTACCCCTGCTATTTTATCAAATATTCATTTTTGTTCAAGCATTTCCTCTAAGCGAGAACATATGATTCTGCATTTTTCTTTTTCTCTCCAATTACTCACTGTTTCCTGGAAGACAAATCTATATATATAGATTACTTTGAAAGCATTTCATGAACATTTTACTTTCTTCTTATCGATAATGAAACAAAGAACGACTGTACCCATGTAGGATTTTTCTTTTATTAAAATATCTAGAGTAAAAATCTTTATTTTTTCTAAAAGATTATCTGCGAATAAATCATACATTAGGTTATTCAATTCAATTTTAATTAATAATTACTGATTTTTGATTATATTTAGTTCATCATCATCCAATGATTATGCATATGTTAATCGTATTTATTTAAATCGTGTTTTTTCATCACGTCTTCCATTGAAAAGAGTTGAACCTGAATCATGGCAACGATTTCTTAATGTACAAAAATAAAATCAAATACATAACGAAATCTAATTTTGTTTTAGGGTAATAAATTAACAATAAAAGAAAATAAACCGAATATACATACGATCTTGAATGAGAATTATATTAATTTATTAAACGAATATTCGCCTTGCGATGAAAACTTTCAGTAATTAAAAAATTGTTTTTATTTTATTATTAATTCTTCTCATTGAATAGGAAATCTTCTTTTCTTCCAATATCAATTCAAGAACATCTTGATCATTTATATAAACAAATGAATGATTTAACATTAGAATTATCTAATCAACAATGTGAACATAAACAATTAGAACTAAAAGTAGTTTTTTATTTCTTTAATAAATGAGAAAATATTGTTTTTCTTCTAGACTAGGAATATCCTTTCTAATCAATTACAAGATCGAGAAAAAGAATTACAGGAATGCTTACAACGTCATTTATTTGATCATGAAAAGAAATTAAAAGAACAAGAAAGAAAATATATCGAATTATTAAATAAACAACAAATGCAAAATGTTCAGCGTGAAAAAGAATTTAAAAATAAACTTGATTTTATAAGAAATACATGTCATACATATAAAGTACAAATTTTGTTTTTTCATTGATAAGAAATATTTATTGGATTATTTTAGATAAGTCTCGATAAAGAAAGTACTGAAAAATATCAACTTAAATTAGCTCACGACAAAAAACGAACAAGAAAACACAAATCAAAAATTCAGAATTAGAGTAGTATTTTTTCAAAACGAAATATTATTCTTATTATCTTCTTGTTTAGATTAAAAAATACAATAGTTATCATGTCAGTTTTATTGAAAAAAGACATTGAGAAAATTTTATGTGATATTGACTGTTGGATTTATATTCAAAAATATCATTGGTAAACTTAATAAATGTACTATAATGTTCATTTTACTTTTTTTGCTTTACTAATTAATGTGTTACAAAGTACATATTTCATTGTATTTGATCAAATGATTAATGAAATATTTTTTTGCATAATATTTCCAAGATAAATGATTATAACTAAACTAGATATATTTTCTCAATTACAATCTTTAGTTCAAGTTGGTTGTTAAAGAAAAGACAACACGGAATATCAAGAGAGAGAAAAATTCAAATATTTATCATATCATGTCTGTTAAATTTGGAATTTTTTGCTTCAATCGACAGGAGATAAAATAATTGTATAGATATTTCATACAAGAAGGATAACTAATTTGTAGATTTTGAATAAAAGGAGTATTATATAGTATATACTACTACCTACATTGTAAAAAAAGGCAGTCAGATAACATGCTGATAACTTTTTAGCCAAGATAGCTAGAGTCCTGTGACCTCCATTATTCTAGAGAAGGAACGTTACCAGTACCTTCTCTCGAATAGTGAAGGTCACAGGACTATAGCTATCTTGGTTACAGAGTTATAAGCATTTTGGCTGACTGCCATTTTTTAAAATTCCGATAATAGCAAACTAATGTTTTTATTTTAGTTATTTCAAGAATGGGTAATAAATGGAACGATGGAATTTTGCCATTGGTGAAAGTGCGATTTAGCGAAAGTCTTAAATCCTATTTTTCTTATGTTTAATTGATATATTTGAAAGAATTATTTTTGAATCTGTGCATATAATTTTAGATGCAAAATAGTAATTTACTTCGCCTTTTCGAGGATCTGTTGATTACAACAACAAATGCTCAACGTATCGAATTACTCGAACGTATGCATATTGAATTATTAGGTATATCATCATCTATTCAATTTGAACAAGTTCATCAACATATACCATGGTCTCATTTATTTGAATTAATTCATTCAAATACAAACGATGAAGTTGAACGTCTCTTATGTTTAATTATGGAATATTTTATAAATAATTTATCTATTGAACAAATTATGACGAATTTTTATCCATTATTAAATACTGGTCTTGATAATGAAACAGGTTTATCTCAACGTGTTAAAATTTTATGTTTAAAAGCATTTGAAAAATTAGCTCGTTGTTCAAAAACTGAATGTTTTTTTGTTATACAAAATTTATTTCAATATTCACATATCAATGCACTTCTTCATCTTTTTCTTGATAGTGATCAACAAACATTATGGCTTAAATCGAAAGAAATTCTTGAACATATGATAAAAACTGTTAGTCAAATCGAAGATAAAAACATTTTTCAAACTTATTTACGTGATCATTATTTTCATGAATCAAATCGAAAAATTTTACTTTCATCAAATGAACTTAATGAAATTGTTAAACTTCGTTTATATGAATATTTAGTTGATTTATGTTTAATTGATTCACGTATTTATCAACATATTACAGAAGAACAACATTTACTTGATCAATTTTTCTATGATTGTACACATAATGATAGTGATATACTTTATTTAATGAATTGTTTAGAATTATTAACAACATTAACACAAAAATCTCATACATTAAATTATTTACATAATAAAACAAATATTATTGATCATTATCTTCATTTATTATTATCATCATCAAATGATGAAAATAGTTTCTATGATATTATTAAACCAGGTTTTATTAAATTTTTTGGTTGTTATATACGTAATTATCTTTTACTACTTGAAACAAATCTATCAAATAATCAACAAAATCAATTACTCGAAAGATTTTTACCATTTTTATTTGATATTCTTCTTCAAACAGATTCAGATACTTATGTTGGTATCGGTTTAGGTAAGAGATTATAATACAGTGTGGAGGTGGGTCCGCGTGGAGTGGGTGTGAGTGTGAGAGCCTATTAAATAAAGAGATAATCATCCGCACTCACACCCACACCCACTCAGATCCACACCCATTCCGACCCACCCACACCCTCTAATTGAGATTTGTGAAATCTTATTGAGATCTCTGATTTTCACATGTTTAGATACAATTGGATTCATTGGTAAAACAATACATGGAAAAGAATATATGCTTTCAATGACAAAATTCGGTGATTTTATTGGAAAATTAATTCAAATGATACGTTCAGCTCAATCTGATATTCGGTAAAATAATTACAAGAAAAATATAAACAAATTGTCTTATTATTTTAATTTTAGTATTCGTGCACTTAATTGTCTTTCTGATTTATTTTATATATCAACAAATGATCGTACATCAACAATTGCTTCGTCGCTTACAGAACAAATTTATCGTTTATGTAATCGAGTATTTTCTCTTTTGCCAATTATTGTTCAAATAGCTAAACAACCATTTGTTGATTTACGTCTTGCTGCTTATCGATGTTTACTTGAATTAACACGATCACCATGGTCATTACATGCAATGAATAATGAACCTGGTTTTCTTGAATTTCTTCTCAATCGTTCAACAGAAAAAGATAAAGATGGAAAAGAAACAAAATTTACAATAATTCAATCGATCTGTCAAAATAGTGACGAGGCTAAATTGGCACTAGGAAATGTTAATTATTTGAAATTAAGACGTTATATAAATGAAGGAGCTTTTTTTATTGAACCAGAAGCTAATGTTGCCTTTGATGGATCGAACGAATAGTTTTATCCTTATGATATTATCAATAAAATAAACTTGTATTTTTTATTCTAGATAATTATGACTAATATTGCCGAGCAACTTCAACAAGCAGTGAACAAAGGACTTTCACATAAAGAACTTATTGACAAGTAAACTATTCATCGCAGAAATCTTATTTCTATTATATTAATTTAAAAATTTATTCTTATTAAGATTTAAATCAATTCTTGATGAAATCATTAAAGATCCTAAACAACCTCAAACAATAGATAATATTAAAAAATTTCTTGATGCTGGTTTGTATTATTTTCTTTATGATTCTTATCTTACTTTCTTTTTTTATATAGTTGTTGATGATAAAATTGTTCTTGTTGCATCACGTCAATTATTAACAGATTTATGTACATCATATTTAAATCATTTACCATCTGAACAAGCAAAAGAAGTTGCTTTATATGCACTTGAACGTATTGCTGCTCGTGCAATATCATTTGAAGATCAAGTTGGTCATTATCGAAATTTTCTCGCTGATATTTATGAACGTGAAGAAAATTGGCGTGAAGCAGCTAAAATTCTTTGTGGTGCACCATTAGAATCAGCTCAAAAGTATAAGAAAAAATTTTAACATTCTTCTTTTTTTAATTTTCAAAATGTATTAATTTCTAGACCATTATCTTCTGATTATAAATTAAAAACATATTTACGTATTGCTCGACTTTATCTTGAAGATGACGATTCAGTACAAGCAGAAATTTTTATTAATCGTGCATCTCTCTTACAAAATGATACCAAAGATGAAGAATTACAAATTCTCTATCGAGTTTGTGAAACATAATATTTCGTAGTTCTAAATTATCTGTTTATTTTTGTTTTGTTAATCAGGCATGTTATGCTCGTATTCTTGATTATAAACGAAAATTTGTCGAAGCTGCACAACGTTACAATGAATTATCACTTAAATCTGTTGTTAGTAGTGAAGAACGTATGAGAGCTTTAGATAATGCATTGATTTGTGCTATTTTGGCACCGGCTGGTCCTCATCGATCAAGAATGTTAGGAACATTATTTAAAGATGAACGATCACAACGATCACCTGCTTATTCAATGTTAAATAAAATGTAGAATTAATAAAAACAATTTCAAACATTTTTCACCTATAAAAAATTATTTTAGGTATTTAGATCGAATTATAAGTCCACATGATGCAAAACAATTTGAAAGTCTTTTAGCTGACCATCAAAAAGCAACTACAGCTGATGGTAAAAAAAACAAAAGAAAATATTTATGAATAAACGTTCTTTTGGTTTTAGGTTATACAATCTTACAACGAGCAGTTATCGAACATAATCTTGTTGCAGTTAGTAAAATATATACAAATATAACATTTTCTGAATTAGGTGGTCTTCTTGGTATTCCAAGCGAAAAAGTATAGAGAAAATATATTCATATTTTTCATTTGTTTGTTCATTTTAGTCAGAAAAAATTGCATCACAAATGATATCAGAAGGGCGTTTGAGCGGATTTGTTGATCAAATTGAATCTGTTCTTCATTTTCAAGGTTTAAAAAAGGAACTAAAATAAATTCTAGGCATATTATTTTATTTTGTAGCTAGTGAACAACTTGCTCAATGGGATCGTCGTATTGAATCATTTTGTGTTCAAGTTAATCAAGTCTTGGATAAAATTCAAGCGGTTCATCCTGATTGGTGTCAAAAAACAATGGCATTAGTCGAAACAAAAATAAATGCAGCAACACACGATGATAATGATACAACGATGACTGAAGCACAGACAACAAATGTTAAATCAATGGATGTTTCTTAATTATTATTATTATTATTATTATTATTATACTTTTGACTACTGATTCATATTTTTCATTGTATTCGTTTCTTCGTTTTTTTCTTTTTTCCTCTTTTTATTTTATATATAAATCTAGAGACGATGAAAGCAAAAGAAAAGAAAAACGAAATCAATATGATGCGCATACTTACAAACTTGAGTTATTTATGATGGATATTTTGAGGAAAAAGAAAAAGTCGAGAGAATGTCAGAAATATATTTCGATTGAAAATCCATCTAATTCTATTCAGACTTTTTTCATTTAGTTATAACATTGAAATTTATTGCAAATTAATGAGTACATTAACTCATTTATCACTAGTCGTCTATGAATATATATACTGATGGGTAGTACTAAGACATTCGAAAGGGTTTTTTTCCTTCCAGACTGCATCCATTTTCGTTCTGTATGACTCGTATATATTTTTTTTTTTCGACGACCACCTTCTCTTTTTTCTTCTTGTAGTAGTTGGTGCGTTAGTTTAGTTTTGTAATACATAAAGAAAGAGAACTATGTTTTTCTATTTGTCGTCGTTTGAAGACGAAGAACAACGGCAAGATTGAACTTTTGGCCGATTTGACTTTTTCTATTGCTCGTTTGAGTCTATGTGTATGTGAATACAATAGAACTAATCCATATATATAGCATGGAGGAAAAAAATAGAGACAACGAAGAAAGAAGAGACAGTGAACGGTTGACAGTACGACAAAATAGAAGTAGTTATAATCGTCGACCATTGTCAAATCGTACGAGTGACAATTATCAAGTAAGTTTTTTTGTGTTATTTATTCATTCATCGCTATGTAAACATTATATTTAAATATATAGATCAATAAAAATAATCGACGTAGTGTAACTGTATCAGTAATTGATGATGAACCTCGTTCTCGACCAATTAGTCGTCGTTCTCAACTAACTCCACAATCTATGAAATTATCAACATCAGTACAACATATTTCTAATCCTTCGTTTGTTGATCAACAACAACCACCACCACAACAACAACAAAATCATCATTATCAACAACAACAACAACAACAACCATTAAATGATGAAGAGACATCAACATATTCATTTCGACATGTGACAAAAAAATTACAACATGCTAAATCACATGGTGAATTATATCAACCACAAGTTCCCTTACCACTTCCTCCAATGATGAAAATAAATAATGATGAAAATGAAATAAAATATCGATTAAAATATTCATCTGAATCACCTCAAACAACATCATCATCATCAACACGAGCTCGTTCTGTAACAACAACAGTTGTACCAATTATAACACGTCCTATAATAAATTCATCAGATGAAATATTTCATTCATCTTCATCAAATAAAATTCCTTTATGGAAACGTTTTAAACAAATAATTGCACCAACAAAAAAACCTAAAGAATATCGAAATTCTTCATTAAAAATTCCTAATTTACAACTTAATGATTTATCAACAAATGATAGAAGTAAGACTTTCTTTTTTTCTCTATATATGACCTTGGATCAAAAGATGTATACGTATACATCATCGACACACCTAAACATTAAAAAGATAAGGAAAAGAATGATATATAACACTGTTTTTTATTCTGACAAATGATACTTTTTCTTTGCTTTATTATTATGAAAAAAAACACAAGTTATAGATAAAAATATTTGTTGATTTTAACTTGACGAAGAAAAGTCAAGTTGACTTATAATAATTAAAAGTTTCGTGATTTTTTTCTCTCTCAAATAGATCGAACAGTTCCTGATAGTCCTATTAGTAATAGCAATCATCATCTTCTAAGTAATCCAATAAAACTAAATGAATTACGATCATGGCTTATTTCAAAATCATTTCCTGAACAACGTATCCGAGATGAATATGAAGTAATTTAAAATCATATTATTCAAATTAAATGTTCATTTTTTTCTTAAAATTTATTAGAGATTACCTACAGAATCACTTCATCCTAAAACATTAGCATTTCGTCCTGAAAATAAATCAAAAAATCGTTTCAATGCTATTGAACCATGTTTGTATTCAGAGAATCTTCTTTTTTTAATATTTACATAATTTCTAAATAAATATTATTTTAGATGATCATTCTCGAGTTGTACTTAGACCTTTAACGAGTGATCCATCAAGTGACTATATCAATGCATCTTATATAGATGGATATCGTGCAAGCAAATTATATATAGCTGCTCAAGGTTTGTTCATTTCTTTTTTTCTTAGCCTTCTTATCATCATCTATCGTCTTCAGACATTCTCATTTTAATGATACAAGTACATAACATTAGACAGAAATATGTTCTTTATTGAAGGTTATTAAACTGATTATATCACTCAATGTCGTTAATTGTGATATAAAAACTCACATATAAACAGTTCTTTATTAATTAAAAAAACATCCGTGAACTTCATTTTTATTTATATCTATATTGAATATCCTTGACATTAAATTGATCCTTGTCTCTAATATAGATTTCGTTAACCCAAGGTTGATTTGATATTTTAATTGAACACATCTAGTAATTGTTGATAGAGAAAAATAGGTTTTGAGTAAATATAAAAAACGATTATATATCCGACAAAAGATATAGATTTCAGATGATGATAAGAGGATTAATATAAAATATAAATAAAATCAATATTGATGTAATATAGCACCTACTGAAACAACCTTACATGATTTTATTCGTATGATTTGGCAATTACGTATTCAATCAATTGTTATAGTTACACGTTTATTTGAAGATGGAAAAGTAATAAAAAAATAACAAATTAGTTTTTATTTTGTTGTACAAAATTTTCTTGTTTTTGATCTTTAGCATAAATGTATTCAATATTGGCCAGATGAAGGTGAAAAACGTGTGAATGATTTTAGAATTCGTATTGATAATGAAGAAAAATATGCTGATTATACAATACGTAAATTTATGATAATCAATCAATCAGAGGTATTATTTGATTTAAGAAACGAAAGACTTATTTACTTATCTTATTATATAAATACAGTTCATTTTGATTGTATAATACTTTAACATTTAACATGACTTATATATGTGTATGATTAATCTATTTATTTTAGTCCGCAGATCCATTAATAGTTAAACAGTATCATTTTTTATCATGGCCAGGTATAGAAATTCATATGTTTTTATTTGATATAATAATGAAATAATTTAGATCATGGTTGTTTATCTTTATCTACACCATTGCTCGATTTTCGACAACGTTTTCGTGCTGATTATAAATCATTAAGTCCAATACTTGTTCATTGCAGGTTTGATTTATATTGTTGGTTTATAATAAAAACGATTTCTTTTCTGTATTAGTGCGGGTGTTGGTCGATCAGGTACATTTATTGCTTTAGATGCTTTATTAGAACAAGCTGAACATGAAGATACTATTGATATACTTGACTTTACCCATCGAATGAGGTATAGAGTTAGTTTTAATAATAAATTGAAATATATTTTATTTAAAATTTAGACAAAATCGAGTATATATGATTCAAACAATTGATCAATATGTATTTCTATATCGAACATTAATTGAAGGAATTTTAACTATGGATATAAGTATATCATTAGACGAATATATGACAACGAAAAAATTTCATATGGATCCAAGAAATCAATACAAAGTAGAGAGAGAAAGAAATAAGAAAGTTATTTATTCTGTTTATTTTTTTTTTGATAGCTTTTAGAACAATTACAATCAAATATTGAATATTCTTATCGAGGAGCACTCGAACCAGCTAATATAAGTAAAAATCGTGTTGAAACTATTCTTGCTTGTAAATATATATATATGATTTTTATTTAAATAAAATCTCAAAAATATATTTGCTTTTTAGCTGATAATAGTCGACCATATTTAATGACACAGGTCGATAAAACAACTGATTATATCAATGCTGTATTTGTTAATGTAAGTATTTTTTTAAATAAATTTTTTTGAATGTTCTTGAAAATATAAAGAAAATAAATAGTCATTGTATTGAATTTCGTTATAGAAATATAGTTTTTATATACTTTATAAGTATGTCCTTGGTAATAAAAGAGAATATGTGTATATATATATTCATTACATTCAATTTTTATTATTTTCTTTTTGTTTCGCACAGCTTCTTTTTCATCAAGTGAAACTTCTAAACTTTCAATAATCGATTTCGATTGTAAAACTTTTAAAATATTTCATACAAAACTTGAAAGAAAATTCTATTATTATTTTAAAATGTTTACATAGTTATAAATCTATAATATTTTATGTATCGAACGCATTCTTCGCTATTTTCAAGTTTAAATAGAATAGATAAGACACTTCTATAATTTTGAAAACTACACAGATAGTAAATAATAAAAATCAACAGACTAAGTTTACCTTGGATATTTTCTAGTAACATTCAGAACGAGAAAATAATTCTCATATTATATATTAATTAAACTAACAATGACATATACATATATCATTCTTTTTAGTTTCATTAATATACCTATGTATTTATTTTTTAGTCTTATCGTCAAACTCCGAATTATATTGTTACACAGTATCCATTGTCTCATACATGCATTGATTTTTGGCGTCTAGTTTATGATCATAATGTATCGATTATAATGTTATTAGAATCTATACCTCGTGATTCGGTAAGTAATATTACAATATAATATTTAATTGTGTATGTAATTGTTTATATTTTCAAGAAAACTATTTATTATTGGTCAACAAATCCTGGCCAAGCAATACTTTTTGGACCATTTGAAATTATGCTTACATCACAAAAAGAAGACGATCAACTTATTGAAAGAGTTTTTGAATTAAAATGTGTAAACAAAAGTGTATTTGTATGTATTTTTAAATTCATTATTTTTCTTATCTATTTTTATTTTAGACAAATGATCGAATAAGAACAATACGTCAATTTCAAGTGAAAGATAATTCACATTTATTATTTATTGTAAAACGTTTTTTAAAAGAAATGCGTACTTATAATGAACAAAATGTTATTTTGCAATGTTTGTAAGTTTGAAATTTTGCTCTAGAAAAATAAAATATGAATTTAAAATTAAAGAAATGGTGCAACATGGTCAGGATATTTTGCTGCTTTATGTAATTCTATTGATAAAATGCAAACTGAACAAATCATTGATCCATTTAAAGTTGTTCGTCTACTTCGTGCAATTCGACCACAATTTATTGATCAAGTAAATTTTTTTCAAATTTATTAAAATAAAACTAATTTTCTCTTAGGAGCAATATGAAAATTTATTTTTATCAATGCGTGATTATGTACAACAATATTTGACTACAACATCATCACCACATACTACAAAAACTTCATTTTTTCCCAATACATCCGATCAAGATCAAATGTCTACAACTAATAGAGTTATACAACGATTATAGCTTCTTCTTCTTCTTCTTTTCCAATAGATAAATGTTTTCCTTTTTTTCTTTGAGTGTCATAGTCTTTTCTCATTATGTTACATACACTCGGTGATATTGTTTTGTCTTTTAAAATCAGAATAAAGCAAAGAAAAAATATATCGAAAAAAAAACAACATTTGTACATATTTATCAACACGAAAACTCTAGTTGATCATGCAATTAATCGAATGCATTATGTAAATATTATTCAGATAATTCGTTTAAGATAGTATATATTCAATACATTTATTCTTCAACTGTGTAATATATTATTTAGTTAAATATAATAATAATCAGTACATCGTTCGTATTTCTTTATTTTTTTTTATGAGATTTATTATGTAATACATTTATGAAATGAAATTAATTTCACATGTTTCTTTCTTATGACGTAATATGACGAACAAAAATATGTTTACAAAATCTTAGTATGATAAATCGGTTAGCGTTTTTTGATATACAATGAATAAAAGTAGTATTTAGAGAAGAAAAAGAAATATATTTCAAAAAATAGTTAATCAAATAAAGAGAAAAAAATTTGTTTTAAAAAACACCATTACGACGATAAAATGATTCTTCAACAATTTTTCCTCGAGCATGTGTTGGTGCTTTGAATTGTTGTCCACTTTCACTTAATTTCCATCCATATTCCATTGTATTTGATACGGGATATTGAAATTTATTTTCAGGTGGAATTACTTTACGTAAATTTAAATATTTATAACGGCCTTTTTCTTCTTTTGAAAAACCATCAAATAGAACATCATGATGTTGTTTATTAACCGGATACATTTCTTTTAATGCATTTGGATTATGTTCTAAATCAAGTTTTTTTGCTAATTCTTCCAATGTATCATTTGGATCATAACGTGGTTTAGGTCGTGGGGGAAAAACAATTGATGGTAAAGAGCGTCCAATAGGTTTATCAGTGGCTTGTGTATAAAATCCACGTTTAAACCATTCATCATCATTTGGATTTGGTTTAAATGTTCGATGCCAAGAGACACGAGTCATTGCTTCTTTTTCAATTAATTCTTTCCATGCATTTTGTGTGCGGGTATCAAAGGCCATACGCGTCATGGTTAGATTTCTTTTTTTTGGAAAGTTTCTAAATAGATAATTTAATCTAAACAAAATAAAACATATTCGTCACTGTTGCAAAAAAAAAAAAGAAAAATGATCCGTGCGTTTTCATTTCATTTTTACTTAAAGGCGAATGAAAAAGAGTGAAGAGTGGCATAACAGAACAATGTACCATGGTAACGAAGGATGCTGTGGCATGGTTTAATGTAAGGAAGGACGCAACAATAGCCTATAGAAAGAGAAAAAGAAGGAAAAAAGAAAAAATCGGTTGATGTTGTCTACCGTTGAATACCAAAAACAATGTAGACAAGAAAGACATAAGAAAAGAATAAAAGAATTTTCATCAAGAATATAAGAAATGAACATTTCTCTTTTTTTTTCTCTCTTTCATTTTTACGTTTATATTTGCAAACATAATAGAATACATGTGATCAATAATTATTGATTTATAAACTATATTCAATCGTTTTATATCATTAAAAGAAAAGCGAAATTATTTATTATATTTTTGAAGTAAAAAAAAATACTCAAAAATTTCTTTTCTTCGTTTTTTAATGATTTGAATTTTTTTATGAAAGTGTTACAATCAAATCAATTTTATTCTTTTCTTTCATCAATAAAAATATAGCAATTTTTGTATCTATTGATTTATGAGACTTGATACAACAGAAAAGATTTTAAGTTCTATAAAAAAATAATAAAATTTTGTTTTTACATCATAATAAAGAGTTATTCTGAAAAAATACTGAACTATTAAAGTAAAAATAAAGTAATACTTATTTGGTACCTATAGTTATATTATTGATTAAAGTTTATCTTGATCTATTTTGAATATCAAATCAAAAATAAGTCTTTTGATTGATTTATCAAGAAAACAAATTTTATAAACATTGAAAAAGAAAACATTTGATTTCATCCTACATTAAGAACGAATATAAGATAAAAGATAATCTCACTTAATTTAAATCTTTTTTCTTTTCAAGACATAAATATTATTTGATTTTTTGTTTGATAAATCATTTGATTTTCAATTAAATTCTATAACGATAATATTATTTTTTTCTCTCATAGTGAACACGTTATTCACACCTATTTAAAAAATATGAAGTACATCAAAACTATGACTTCTTCTTTCCGATACTATTTGACATTCATCATCATTCCTTCTCTCAGCTTCATCACTTTTACGTTTATTCTGCATACATAAGAAAAAAAGCTGTCGCCAATATACATATGTACATACGCTTACATATATGTTCAATGTTATTGTTGATAAGTTGTTATATAAATGAGACATTATTGCAGCTGCTCTTTTTCTGATTGCATCATCATAACAACGAAATAATGTTGCTCTTTTTAATTGTTATCTTTTCATATACATAACTGCATTCTTAATATTTATTTGCTCATTTAAATTTTTATATATATTTTTTTCATGCTACTTTCTCTAGGTCAAGAGTGACACATTTCAATTTCACTATATCGCCTGGGACTTCCGTCAAACTATTCCGAACACTTGACGAGCACCGGCGACTATATATATAAATTTTCTAAATTTATGTATGTTATAACACTCGGACACGTGGTACTTCGCATATTATAGACATTTGCTTATTTGATTGCATAATTAATTTACGGAAGAAAGAGAAGCGTGAATAGAGACATGAGAAAATAAAGAGAGAACAAGAGAGAAGGAAGAAAAGAGTTATATAGAGAGAAAAGTGTCAATCTCAATTAGATAGTTAAATTGTATATTTAGTGAGACACTACACATCATCATCATACGCTCAATTTATTCGATACGCCTTCTTTCATTATAAAAAATTATAGAAAAGTAAGTTGGTTTTATATTATTTCTATATTTGATATAAATTTACTGAAAATAATGTTATTATGTCTATTCATTAGTCTTAGACAATTCGGATTTGAATCTATAAATATAAAACTGACTTAATATAATAAACAAGAATAAGTTTTTGTTATTTACTAGATTACTAAGTATTTTTCTATATTTAACTTCTCGAATGATAATAAAAGTCCTGCAAATATAAAAACAAGAATATTAATTCATTTGTTTAGTATTGTTTTTTCCTATTTAGATAATATTCTAATGGCACAATCACAAGGTTATAAACGTTTTCGTTCATCGATTAATACTGTTTATAATGGTACGAGTACTCCTCAAACTCCAACTAATAAAATATTTCCACGTTCTTCAACACCAAATCCACATTTTAAAGAACCAATCATTGAACAAACAATTCCTGTTCCTATATCATCACCACGTCCAAATATGACAGTTCATAATAAAATACACAAGAAACAACGTCAACATCGTCGTTCTCATCATCGGTATCAAATTCATATTGATCATATTATTTTAATTCAACAACAAAGAAAATCCTGTTCACATTGTCATTGTAAAAAAACAAAATCTCAACAAATCTTAGGTGTTTTCTAGACATATGTATATATATATATTTTCTTTTTTCTAAAACAAACTAGATTTTGTTTGTCATCCTCTTATTTTTAAATTTTCAATAAATGAAACTCAAAATCTCAATGAAAAATGAACCGTTTTTTTTTCTTCTTTTTATATTTTTGTCGGCGATGAAAAAAACAGTGAGTAACATAAAAAGGAATTATAACAACCAGATATAAGGCACCGGTCACATGAAGCAACAAATATTATCGAAATAGAACAATTTCTAATGTATATATAGATAAATAAATACAGCTATCATAGAGAAAAGAAAAAGAAAAAAAATATTAGACATTTGGATCGCTTGATGGATTTATATTATCTTGAAAGAGCCAATATAAACTCATAAGACTTTCACGTGAATAATTTCTTGGTGTCGATGATTGAGGTACTGATGATTCTAATACATTTGTTTCAGATAAAGTACGTGTCGTAGGTGTTACCACTGATGGTGGTGATGGTTCAGATGGTATTGATATTGGTGTACTAGTTTGAGGATGAGTTCGTCGTTGTCGACATCGATAAATACGATAACGATTACCAGTTCGTATTCGATTTCTGATAATAGGTATTATTGGCTCTAAAATCGGTCCTGGAGTTGATACTTGTTGTTGAACACCACGTTCCAATACAGTAGTAGCCAATTGACAAAGTTGATCCACTTTTAAATTCAAACTATCAACCTAGAAACAAAATTTAGAATTTTATTCTCGAATTAATTAATGAATGATTTATTTCTCAGTAATATATAAGATCTATATGAGGATATCAAGTAGAAATTCATGTTTCATACAACATGCTAATTGTTGATTAGATATTTACTCGTGCAGAAAATAACTAGATAACCTTCTTTTAGTCAGACAAACTACTTAGTTTTACATCTTATATGAACGATAGCAGATCATTTTCTAGAAAATATTTTAAGAAAAAAACAAAGAATTTACTTGTGTTTCAATTTTGCATATTCTTGATGCTAAACTTGGACCTGATTCATAACTATCAACTGATTTTGATATACCTAATACTTTATCTAATCTAAAACAAATATAATAAATATATATATTTTTCATTTTTAAAGTCTTACCTAAGTTGAAGATATTTCATTCTGGCTAACATATCAACATTGCCTGTTGAATACTGTTCAATAACATCAGTAACATCATATGGACGTAAAGCTTCACGAAATTTTCGTCTTGATACAAAAAATTTTATCTTTCGTATAAATCTTATTGCATGTCGATGTGCTGTTGTTAAAGATTGAACATCATTTGCATAATATAAACGATCTTCTTCATTATCTATTTTGTATATATAGTAGAAACATATAAATATATTTGTTAAGAAAAGAAAAAAGCTAATTTACCAGATGATGATCCTTCATGTGGTCCCGTTATAGTTGGAGGTGGTGTCATATTAGCTGTTTCAGATAATGTATCCATACAAGAACGCATTGCAGCTACGGTTGAATTAGGTGCAGGTTTAATATTAAGACTATTACTAAGTCTTAGATTATTTTGTACTGTTAATGATGTTTCTCGTGTTGTTGTTGTTGGACGTCGACGAAAACTAACTCGATTTAAAAATGATGGATTATTACGCATTTTTGATGAACTAGAATGAGACAAAATAAACCGATGTAGATAAATATACATATATATAAACTCTCATACGGTGGATGCGTATTTGACTGTGTTGATGAAGAAGATTTAGGTTCGTGACGTCGTGGTGGACGTACATGAACTTTCCAAGTAGCTTTCGATAAAGATTTTTCATCCGCTGCATAAACACGCCATAAATTTTGAATTAATAAAACTGCTGGAATCTTTCGTCGTTTATAATGTTTTTGACGTTGTTGTTGTTGAACTTTTAATGCAAAACCTGAGCCAAGTATACCCTAGATTTATACAACAAAAAATAGATTAATCATTTACATACAAACAAAAAAATTTAAAAAGAATTACCGCAGGTAATGCAAAAAAACTAATACCAATAAAAGAACATATAGCAGCAACAAATTTACCCGCATATGATGATGGTACTTTATCACCATATCCAACCTAAATCGAATATTTCTCTTCTTCTATTTATTAAATAGATTAACAATATCTTACTGTGCATAATGTGATCTACAAAAAATAAAAAACATTTTATTAAATATATGAACGAAAATCTAAATTATATTTTGTTACATACAATTCCCCACCATAGTGCATCAGCAAATGTTTCAAATTTATGCCGATCTGTATCAATTAAATTTGCAAGCATATCTGCTGTTATTATAGTTGTTTCATTGGTAATAATTATTTTACTTGGTTCAACATAACTATCTTTTTCAACAAGAAACATAATAAATGAAGAAAAAATAAGTACTAAAAAGCCAATATAAATTGTTGTTATAAGTTCCTTTAAATAATAAAATAATTATTTCTAAAATTTTTCTTATTAACAATAGATAAAAACAAACTTGTCTATGAGCATAAACAACAGAACCTAATAATTTCCATGTGCCACCACGACGATCCATTCTTAACATTCGTAAAATTTGAAAAAAACGTAAACCACGTAAAGCTGAAGCAGCAAAAACTCCATTCCCAGTTCGACTATTAAGAAAAAGTGTTAGAACAGTAGCCACAATCACAGTAAAATCTATATGAAATCAATTGTTCTATTTTTTCAGTTTTATTATTTCACAAAATACAAACCAAGAGCACAAAAAGGTTTTTTCATAAAACGTAAACGACCCATCAATGTTTGATAACGTGAACGGCAACCTGCACTCCATACACGTAATGATAATTCTATTCCAAGCCATATAACGACTAAAATTTCCTTTAAAATAAAATTTATTAAATATAATTAAGACAACATATTCTTCAATTTAATATATATATTTACAGATTGTAATAACACAGTTGATGCTATCGATTCATAATTGGGCATTGTAACAACCACAGAAAGAAATAAACATAGAAAAACGGAAAGAAACCTATTTCAAAAAACAAACTTTAAAATTTAGTTTTTTTATTTTATATTTATAATTCTTATATATAAAATGACAAGGTTAAATCAATTAAAATCTTTTTTCTAATGTCAATATTAATTTATATTCTTCTATTAAAATATATCTTTCTTATTTAACATGATATGTTATGTTTAATATCCGGAAAATTTCCGTAAACAATTTGCTTTTAAAACAGATTACCTTTAATTTCTTTTTTTTTGTTTCTTCGTTATTTATTTATACAGATAAAAATTAATTCTAATTATACATTGGTTTTCTTTTGTTAACTTCATTCATTTTAGAGCAAAAGAATTAATTAGTATACTAGATGAAAATCTATATGATAAACAATAGTTGCAATTAATGAAATCCAAATCTATATTTTCTTTTTTTGATTTATTCAATTATTCCCTAAAGAATATTGATTCACAGAAGAATTATTTGATCAATTACACTTCGGGGAAAACGAAAATCTATGAATAATTCTTTAGTTTTTTTTGTCAAAAATAATTTCTTTTGAAAATTTTATTTAAAATTTAATAGATAAAAATTTTTTTTTCAGAATATATATATATGAATTAGCTATTGACAGGATATAATTATTCTTTGAAAAGAATTACGAGGAAAATTTTCTAAACAAAATCTTTTGACTAATTTCTATGAACCTATTATACTTTTTTATTTGCATTTCATGTAACAAGATCTTTAAAACGTATATAAACCTATTTGAAAAATTCTATTTCCTTATTATTTAGACAAGCGTATACTAATCAACAAGTAGCCTTGTATTAATAAAAACATGTTTTTTATAATCATAATAATGTTTCGCTTCCTATTTGTTTTCTCTCATGTTAACAGTGCGTGTGAAAAGTAACAAGCAACAATATTACTTAGTATCCGTGCTTGGATATATTTTTGACTAAACGAAGTACTCTTGTGTGTAACATATGTAAACGAAAGAGTTAACGACTAATCATTTTTCCATATATATACTCATTTCTATTCATATGGAAGTCACGCAATTTGTGGAAATTACAAAGAAAAATAAGAAAAGCTTATGATTTCTCGGGAGTTTTTTTTAAATGTTGTTGTTTGTTTGATAATTTTATTGATGATAGACTATTTTTAATTAATGTTTATAATTGTATGTACATCATATTTATTTTCTTTGTCATATAAAAATATTAAGATCACTTGGGATTGATTAATATCTTTTTTTTTCTCTCGAATTTTGCTTCATAGGATTTCATTAGACTCTACAGACATATTTTTTAATAGTACTATAGGGAACACAACAAAGATCTATTGTCAAACTCGAATCTATAATGACTGATGTTTATGATTTTTAGAGTACTATATATATTAGAAGTTTTGATTTTCATTCTTTTCTTTTGTATTAGCTATTTTGAATATATAAAAACAATTAATCTTTAATTGAAAATGAAGAAAACGAAATCTGATTTTCGTTTTTGTTTTCTTAATCAAATTAAATATGTAAATAAAGAATAGATTACTTACACAAATGAATGATAAACTATGGCTTTACAACCATGCGGTCGTTCTAAAAAATTGTGTATTTGTAATTGTCTACGTCGATATGAGGGTGAACGTTTATGTATTGGATGAAAAACAAGAGGTTTTCCAAGTAATGAAACACGTTTTTCAAGTAGAAAACGACTATCATTTGCTGATAAACCAACTAATGGTCGATATTTTAATGGTGAAACATAGACAGGACGAAATTCAGCACCTAGTGTAGATGATGAACCAGTTGTTGTTGTTATTGGCATTGTTATTGATAAATCGTCTTTCATATTTATATAAGTAACTGATGAACGTGGTTGAACTTCAAGTCCAATGATTTGGGATGTAGATGAACTTCGACGTATAATGATCGGTTGGTCCTTAGTAAATGTCACGCACGTCGTACGACTAGGAGACTGATCGTTTCCATTAAATGTTTTTGCTGTTGATGTTACTGTTTCTATTTTTGTTATTCCGGTTTCTGTTCTTGTTATTTCTAATGGAAAGTCGAGGGATGTCGATGGTGATGTTCGAAAAAATTGATCCTTTTGCTGATGACGAGTATAATTGCTACAATGTTGATAGTGTTGTTGCTTTTGTTCATTGTTTTTACTTTCCTCTTCTATACTTTTAGAGCTACCATTACTCTCTTCTTCGCTCTCGTCTCCTGTGTAATCAGAATCTCTCTCGTCATCGTTATTGACGTTCTGGTCTGCTATGATTGAAGTTTGCTGAACATTACTATAATCATCTATTGACAACTTTTTTTCGGTTCGTTTGCGTAATATAGAGCGTAATGTTGTAACGGATGTTTGTTGCTGTTGTGATTCTTGATTATCTTCTATTCTAATCGAAACAAGTTCTTTTGTTTCATCATCATCGTCTTCATCATCATCTTCATCTTCATTATCGTCTTCATTTTTATTTTCGTTTTTCTCATAAATTTTACTATTAGTATTATTTGTTAATATTGACATATTTTCGTAGAAATTTAGTTGTTGTATTTAATGATAATTGTTTATGATCATGTTTTATTGAATGATTAATATTTGGGAGAAGTTTTTCAAGAAGTTATCATTAATAAAATAATCGAAATAGATCTGATCAATTGTACTCATCATTATAATAATGAATCACGAATATTGTTTTCCAGATTTTAACCTGAAGGAAAACAAAAAAGAAATATGAGTGACAGGCATATGGCCGGATGTATATGATTCTACGTGTGCGTCAACCTCCTCAGCAATTGATACCATCCTAATGTTATTATGTTTCTATATTAGACACGTATTCGACATCCGTTTAATCTATGTTATTTAACGACATTTATTTGATTATATATATATATATATATATATATATATATAAGAAATCTATCATCTATATACAATAAATGTAATCTTGATGCACCAAAAACCTATTTAATTGTTAGATTGAAAAAAATATAATGTTCTCAAAAAAACATTTATCTTAATAATAAAAGAATTCAATCGAGATAAGGTTATTCCGGTTCTTATAAAAACATACTAACAAAACAAAAGATGAACAAAGTTCTCTATGTTATTTCTTCTATTCAACATATTCAATAAAAAAAAAGCTTTGTCTTCTTATATCCTAACATTCATTTTCTAAATTAGGAAAGGAAAAAGAAGAAAATCAAAAGCGTAGTATTACAAACTCACAAAACTTTTTGTACTCATTGTATGTTATATCGATCATAGTATTCACTATCAATGATAAGAGTAACATATGGATGTCTGTAATATATATGAAACGAAAAATGAGTAAAGGAAATTTTTGAATGGCGGCTACACTAATCGACCGAAAAAGGCTGCTCTTTTCTCTTTCAAGCTGTTGTTTTAATGCTTATGCTGTATCTTATATGATCAATCTTTCATTTTTTAAAACATCTACAGACATTAGAATGATACTGTCAATCTTACCATTGCCATCAGTAAATAATTTATGATTATACAAAAAATTGAAGACAAAAGGAAAGAAATATATTGTGTGAACAATATACACTAGCACTACTCATCCTTACAGTTTTCTCCCTTATTAAAGATGTTTCTCTCTCATATCAGAAATATTTTTCTCTATTTCTCTTCTTCTTTTCAGTCGTACTCGAGGCTGTTTGTCTTATTTTTCGCTATAGTCTTTTCACAATAATCATATTTCATCATTTATTCGACACTATGTGTCATCTCATTCGTCATTTCTTCGCTTCCTAAATAACGTATGGATAAATTCTATAAGATCTTTTCTGTTTTCTTTTCTCTTATTTCTTATTACCAAAAATCATCTTGGTAGCTTTCGGGCATCTACATATGCATAGAAGACAATAGTATACTAACGAATAGAAGAGAACTTGTCTTCAATCAAATGAACACTTGAGGGATTTGTATAGTTTTCTATTGATCGGTCAACAATCATATTATAGTTGAATGATAAAATGATAACTTACTTTGTTTTTGTTATATGCCCTAAGATTAAATTATCGATGTCTTTAATTATCAATTTGATTAATTAATCTTAACTATTTCTGTCATTTAAAACTTTTTTTTATCGAATATAAAAAAGAAATGATGATATATAATGACCAGAAAATGTCGTGTTAATAGAGAGAATATTGATGATTTATTGACATTAATCTCCGATAAAATCGTGCATAAATGTGTATGATGTAAATAATAGTATGTTAACCTAAGTCAACTAAATTTGATATGCATTCATTTATATATACTAATGAGAAACAAAAATAAAAATTGTTATTGAACTGACATTTAGTCAAATAAATAATGAAAAAGAAATATTTTTCTATTCATCTTACTGAAAATGATAGCGTGTATAAACTCACCTTGTCTAAATCAAGTTTTCTATACAATTGATTTTTTTTTCTCATTAACATGCAACTATATACTTTTAATATATTGAAATGTTCTTTTTTTGCACAAAAAAAAAGTATTCTACTTTACTAAGTACTTTTTTATTTCAAGGTGTAGTCATTTTCATGTTTGGAATTGATACTAATAGACAAGTAAAAAGTAGATCGGAAAGATTTTCAATAACAATGATAAGTTTTCTTTTTTCTGTCGAGTTTTATTTCTTTTGATACTATTAAATAAAGAAATGTCATTCAGTTTCCTGATAGTAATTATTATAACTATAATGATGATGATGATAATGATAATGTTAAAAGAGGAAGAAGGAAACGGTTGTCCGATGTATATCGATCAGATTTCAAATCAATTTTGAAAGACTAACTCTATTGTGCCAAAAACACTTAGATATATTCTTTTCATCTCATTTGATTTTTTTCTGTTGGTCGAGTATATAGAGAGAGAGAAAAAAAATGGTGAAAAAACATAAAACATTCTGATGAATATGTAGATTTTGTTTTTAGAGATTTTTCTATCGACAGATAGACACTAAGTGAAGAGATATCTGAGCGTACACGCAAACACATATAAAACAAAACGCGAAGAGCTTAAGACCGAATAATGTTTGTAATATAGTCCGAGTATGCTGGATGGAGTGTGAAATGAGTCGTTCTCTCTTCCTGTCTAGTAGTGTATTCATTTCTCTCAATGTGCTTTTTTTTTATCATAAAAATGATGCGGAAAATAATTATCTCGTAATAGAGCAGATCAGAAAAGCAAGAAAAAAAAATAGAAAGAAAAAGGAGAACAGTATATAAATATTAGATTATCTTGATAACTTAAAAGTTAACTCCCATATTAATAAATAGAACATAAATATATTCAAATAGTTTTCTAAATAAAAATTTTTCTTACAAAGAAAAAAATGAATTATATTCGATAATAGAATTTAATAAAAGTACAAACAACTGAGAATATAGAATTTTTATTATCAATTTTTTTATAATAGTAAAAAAATAAAACTACAGGATAGTCAGAAATCATACTAGTCTCAGTATGAATTTAAAATGAAAGTAATTAGAGTAGAAGATGCTGTGTCTTTAAATTAAATGTCAAACAAATATACTTATCCTTAAAATTTGAATAATTTACTATAGACTCGACATCATTTGAGACACAAAAAAGAATCATTTCAGCGTTTTATAGGATATTACTTCTTTTAGAAGTAGTACTATGATGAATAGAAATGAGAAATGTCGGTTGAATACATGAAACTAACTACAAACTATAATATAAAATGTCATATTAAATTAGATTCATAAAATGAATCATCAATTTGTTGTTGTTTTGCAGATTTCAAAGAGATGAACGTTGACACCATATATAATTTCGAGTACAATCTGATGTTGTCGTACTACTATCAACTATATACACCGTTTCTCTAACGTACCTATCAGATTTAATTAAGAAAAATTCATATAACACTCTTCCAGTATGTTTTATCATCGTCTCCTACTTTTATAATTAGATTAGTACTGAAAAAAAAAATCTATTTCATAGAGTAATGATTATCTCATAACTATATACAGTAACATTTATTTTCGATAGAATACTGATAAGAATGACGAAAGTAATCAGTGATCACAACTTTTCTTAAGGTAATTTCTACTTTCCTGGAAGTTAAGATATATATTATTAATCACATGAACACATGAAATTAAATACTCAATTATGATATTTGATTCTTCAAGTTCAAAATAGACATGTGAAAAGAGTTGCAAAATATTTTTAGAATAAAATGTATTTGATACTTTATCCTATTCATTATGTTAATTTTTTTGTTCTCATTTTTCTTTTCGATAAACATATATTTCGTGTTTAAGATTCAAATTGATACGAAACTGTTCTTCTCATTGTAGAATAGATGGCTATTGTTTAGTATAATACGAATAATTTAGATATAATATCAAGTTTAAGTTATGAAAATTATAATAGAACATTATTTTAGAAGGACAAAACTATCACGAGACATCAATATAGAAGAGTATATGTCTAAAGACAATCAAATATGAATGAAATGATAAATAAAAATCGGTCATGTGTGAGTAAAAATGTTTCATTTACGTACTTAATATCATTCTTTTTCTCTATATACACCGACAAAGATATATGCCCATGAAAATCGAGGTCTATTATATGTCATTATATACTCGTAATACAATTTTAAAGATTCTATGGTAAATACTTTTTCATTTTGAATATACAACATACATAAAATGATATCGTCCACTTTTTCATTTTTCCAGATGACTATCATAAATGAAAATTTTCTAGAAATAATTTGTTTATCTTTCTCAAATCAACTATTATAAAAATCCTTCGAATATGATTTCTTAAAAAAAAAATATTTAGTATGCCCTCAATTAGATTCAAACTTGAAACTCGTTAAATCAAATTATTATTCTATAATTAAATCACCGAAAATAAAGAAAAACAAATAATATATAGTAAAGTTATTATGAACGAAGACGTGATAGTATATAGATACAGTTTACAATCGTATCTTTATAGTATAGATTAACATTATAATATACTGATATTTGTTAAATAATGGGAATTTATTGATTATTAAGAATATAGAAATTAACATAGGAAAATTCGATTATATTTGTTTATCAATCGTAATTAAGTAAAATACGATACGCACGCATTGACCTTAAACCGTGGCTAATAGAGAACAAGAGTTGCCGCATTATTTCGACTTAATATGTTTAATATATTTTATCGAAAACTATAGAAGGATTTCATAAAAATATATAACAGATGCAACAATTTTGAATATTTAATGTGTTTGCTAAAGCAATTTATTTTCTATATCATTAATTTTTTTTCTAATGCATACAAATAATGTGGTTCAATTACTTTAATGTGTGTAATAAACTGTAACTCTCATTCATTAATAACTATCTATGTTGTTTAATGACAAATATAGACAAATTTCAATCATATAGTTATTCTAACTATATCATACAAAGTCATTGCAGAAGGATAGTATATACTATATGAAATAAATGATTATAAATTGATTTTTATATATAAATTCGATGCATGATTCTTGAATACTTTCAAAAATATATTTTATAATGATTTATTTGCACTGAATGTTTAAAGGTTGAATTGTAATTAGAAAAAAAAGCATGTCAATTTTAATAAATATTTCAATAAAATCAAGATAATTGAATCAAATACAGAGAAATATTATTAAAATTATTCGGTAGAAGAAAGAAAATGTTTATGCTCAACTCCACTAATTATTAATGTCAAATCTTCACATATGTCAGTGACACGTGAATATAATCAAACGTACACATTTTTTTCGATTGCTTGTTATGCTTTACCAACCAGTGCTAATTTATATTAGCGAATCATTTATAAATTAGTTTTTAATTCTCTCTACTATTTTGTTTTCATACCAAAGATTTTTATATGCACCTAAACAGAATTCTATATAAATATGATTTTAATCAATAAAATAAAAAATGAATTTTTATTCAAATATATATAAATTAACTAATGATTTTATTAGAAAATGAACAATTTACTAGATAAAAAATAATCCGAGAATACAGAAATCATTCAAATATGAAATTAACATTTATTGCATATTCATACGTAATGGATACGTATGTACAAATAAATATATGCACCCTTTTCTTACTTTCTTCTTTTTTTGTCCTCTTGCCGGTCTCTCCTCATCACCAAATACTACTATATACCCAATATAAATGATAGTGACAATGTTCATATAATAAGGACATGGTTGAGTGCTTCTGCTCGCTTTGTCTTCTTGCATGCACATCGCCCATATATCTACCCTCGACGACAAGCGTCTTTGCTCATACACATAAGTTCACTTACACGTATTCGTCTACATACATACATTCTTCTTTTTAACCGACAAAAAAAATGAGGTATAGTTATCATACAAAAGAAATAAACTAAAAACTTATATTTATTCTCTATTTTTCTAGTAGCACAAAAACGAGGTAAGAATATGAATTTAGTTTGAATTGGTTAATATATAAGAAAATAACAAATAAGTAAAAAAAATATTTCTAGTACTCATGTTGAACATCGATCAACACGTACTACCAAAGGCGATTCACATCGTGAAAAAGATACACATCGAGAAAATCGTGAAGATAAAACAGCAACACATACACATTCAGCAATTTCAAATGGTTCATCAACAGATCGAGCTTTTAAAGATAAACACCATCCATTATTAATTGCTATTTGGAATACCGATCGAACACAAACAAATGTTGATGAAAAACTTAAAGGTCTTCGTGATTTAATAAAAAAGGGCACAAGTATGAGTAAGATAAAATATTTTTAATTAGCCGATTTTTCTTTTTCTCTCGTAAGATCCAAGTATTAGTTGTGAAATTTTACATGAACAAACGGGTACACCCATCGCCCAAGTATCACCGTTGATCATTGCTTGTTTCGAAGGTGATGTTGATATCATTCGTTTTTTTATTGAAGTACGTATAGAAGAAAAAATAAAATATAATACAAAGTATTTTATTTCTAATTAAAGAATGGTGCAGATCCAAATCAAACTGAAAGTGAACATCATTTAACACCGATTCATGTCTTATGTGATGCTGAATATCATGGACAAAGTTTACGTGTAAGTTTTGTTAATTTAATTTTATATATGTATATATGTTAATTTATTTTTTTATATTCAATAGCAAAAAGATCGAGCTGATTTAATTCGTTTATTAGTTAAATATGGTGCACAAGTTAATCATTTAGATCGAAGTTCAATGGCAGCTATTCATAAGTAAAAGAGATAGAAAAAGAATAGTTTTTTTTTGTTCTTTCTTTATTTCAATAAATTTTTTTCTTGATACTTCTAGAGCTGTTATACATGATCGACCTGAATGTGTTGAAGTATTAATGGATGCACATGCTGATCCAAATGTCGCATTTATGGGTGATACACCATTAAGTATTGCTGCTCGACATAATCGAAGAAAAATTGTTCAGTAAGATTTAATTTTAAGGACAAAAAAAATAACAAAATCATTTTTTTTTCTTTATTAAAAGAATTTTATTGGATCATAAAGAAACAAATGTTAATCATCGTAATGATCAAGGTGGTACTGCACTTCATTTTGCCAGCGCTGGTAAGAATTAATAGAAAAGAAAACTTTTTTTTTTCCCATCTTTTAATGAATATCTTATGTAGGTATTGTTGATAGTCCTGAATGTGTGGATTTATTATTACATCATGGTGCTAAAGTTAATGCGCAAGATTTAAAAAATAACACGGCTGCAATGGTTGCTTGTTTTTTTAATAAACCACGTATTTTAACAACTCTAATCCGTGCTGGTGCTGATTTAACTGTTCGAAATAATGAAGGTATAAAAATAAAATTGATTAGTTTGTTTTTTTCTTTTATATTAATTTATTCTAGGCAAAGATGCATATGATGTAGCTGTTGAAAAAGAATTTGATGAATGCAAGGATCTTGTAGCTAAAGCACTTGAAAAACGAGGTATTAAACCTGGTAATAAAGCAACGACAACAGCAACAACAACAACAACAACAACAACAACACCGGCAACTGATAAATTAACTGAAGATGTTGAAAAACTCAAACTCAAACGTTAAATAAATAACTTTATATTCAATTATCAAAATAAAAAAAAAAGAACAATTGAGCACTTATTAGTCAGGGATCGTTTTTTGTTTTCTTTTTTTTTTTCATTGTTGGATTTATTTCTTATTCTTTTGTTTAATTACATCAAATGTATTTCCTCTGTTTCTTTATTTGATTTTATTCGCGCATCTGTTTCACACTATTCTAACGTCAAACATTTTTTAACCCCTATTGATCGACTCTCACGTCAAACTTTAGAGTACTTGAGTGGTATATGTACGCTTTTTTTTGTCTTCCCCCTATTCATTCATACTGACAACATTCTTCCTCTCTCAATTTTTTGTTCTATTCTTTTCAAAAAATCGCTTAACATTGCCGGAGGTCTAATGTGTTTTTGAATTGATTTCCCGCGCGCTCATTTTCTCTATCTCTCTCTCTCTCTCTCTCGTCTCCACTTGACTCATTCTTGCAAGTGTTAACTTTTTTTTTGTATGCTATACTGTTATACATGGCCGACATTGTCATCTATCGATTCTAATAAATGATCTTTTTCGCTTTGCTTGCATAACCTCAAGCATTGAACATGAATTTTTTAACATAACACACCTAGAACAAAAACTTCCTTCTAATAAATCAAAATCGATCTTACCTTTTCTTTTTTGTTACTTTTTTATTTATATGTCTGTCTAACTGTCTGTCTATTTCTTCTGTTCGCACATTTCTTTTTATCGATTGTCTTCTTTACGACATATACTGATTATATCATGTGTGAATGTGTATGTCCCTTCACACTGTGGAAATAAAAAAAAAAAAACGTCCGACAAAAGAAATAAAACAAAAATCTTAGTAGTCAAATCAACAATCTGATTGCTTCCTGAAATTTTGACAACATCTATGAAAATGATCTATCGAGGTGCATAATATTTCGGCATTCCTTTTTTTTCTTTTCTAATTGTTTTGGAAATGAACTTTGGGAATGTGTGATAGTCCGCGTTATTGTATTATTTTATTCTTTGAATAAAAAAAAAAAAATTATCAAGAGAAAAGAAACCAAAATAGCGATGATAATGGTTGCGATGATTGTCAAAAATATGAAATATGTAATAAACATCAAGAGGAAATCTTCAATTATAAAAAAGGAAAAGAGAAGAAAAGAACACATTTATATATATATAGAAGGGAAAATCTTTTTTTATATCTTTGTAACTGTTGAGAAGCACATAAACGTCAAAAATGCAAACTTGTGATTATTTGATTTTATTGCTAACACATTCATTTGCTTATTTTTTATAATTAACTCATCATTTGCTTTTTTAATAAATGATAGATTATTTGATTATATTGAGAAAAGGAAAAAGAGAAAAAAAAACTGGAAACAAAGAACAAAAATATTAAATGAAATTTTAATAGAACATAAAACGTTCGAGAAGAATAGATGGTGATAAAATATTTATTAAACAATCGTTTATTTTGCTTAAAAATTGATTATAAATCTTTTAGTTCTCTATTCAATAGATGAAAATTGACGATCCTATCGTTTTTTTTTTACTAATTGCTATTAATCCATAGTTGTAATGCATTCTTCAACATTTTTTCTTTCTTTGTCGTTCTTCAACTATTAGTGCCATAGATATATAGTTGGAAACATCATCACTAATTCATTTTTTTTCTCTTAGTTTACTTTTATCTATTTTTTTTTTCTTTGTCTCTCTCTCCCTCTCGTTATTCCCGTTCATTCGGTCATTCTGAATCGTTTTGCAGGAACTCATTGCGTATTTCCTGTGTGTGTGTGACCAAGTCAGCGGTATATTAGCAAATCTCATAGGAAGAATCTTCTTTTCGAATTTCATCTTATATTAGTGAATGCAATGAGAAAGAAGAAGAAGCAAGAAAAAAAAA